>CM049384.1:12404008-12581508 GCA_026937815.1 Etheostoma perlongum | reverse complement strand
TTGTTTTCTCTCCATTAAAATATACCAATTATTTTAGTTTTTACTATTAGAAGTCTTTTCATGTTACAAATTATATTAAGTAATTCAATGTAATGGCAAATCAACTGCTTTCATTGGTTATATGTCAACTAACATAACTGTTCTTATGTTATTTTTCAACCGATATCCAACTGTTTAACTCTTACTCTTTAACTGACAGTTCTACTGCTATCATCCCTTATCGTTTAAATGAGAGTTAATTTCACTTCAGCTGACACTTCCAGTTATGTATATTTCTCTCAGTGCTTGAACTTCAAATAAATCTTTTCCTCCTTTTCAGCATCTTTCATACACACACACACACACACACACACACACAAACACACACGAGGGAGAGTTGGGTCCAATTTTTCGGAGAGATTTTTGTTTTTCCACCCAGACCAAACCAAGTTACCGTGCATTTCCCAGCTGTGAGTGAGCAAGCGAGAGACGAGGCTCAGCCAAATCGAACTGATGGCTGGGCTCCGTTTGCCTTTTGCTGTTATTTATTCATGTGTTTATTCTTCCTGTCGTTATCCCCTCTGATCCAGCGTCCCTCCATCCTTTCCTGCCCCTCCCCCAGGTGCCAACCTAGAAACACTGTCTTGTTACATCAGGTGTGATACATACCCACCCCATTCCACTTGAAGTTCTACGTCAACAGTGTTTGATAATGAAAAAATGTGAAAGTTCCTATAGCTTAATACATTGTTAAATTAATCTTTTTTATTTTCTATAACCAAACAAAAACAACTTGGCCAGCTTGGCTCAGTGGTAGAGAAGGCACACGTGTAGAGTCTGAGAGGTTTATGCCTCGACGCAGAGGTCCAGGATCCAACCTGTTTTCTCACCTAACTTTCCAGTCAAAAATTAAAGGCGGAAACCAACAAAAAATAATCTTAAAACAAAGATTAATCTTGTACTGGCATTTTAGAAATACAGCTAACAATTGTTTAACTTGTGTCATACTGTGATCGAAAAATAATTTTCACCCTGACTCAACTAAGGTTATATATTTTTTTCCAAATGGACTGTGTCCAGTATATTTGGCACAGCAAAGATGGAAATCGGCTTGGTGGCTGCTGGTGGTGATGATGGTGATAATAGTGCCCTGAACAAGGTCAATGATGGCCGGTCAAACAATAAGTGGCAGAGGGGGGTCCAACACAAGCACTTTTTCATTGGTCACCAGTGGGAGACATCCCTCTTGCTCTTTGTATTATCCATGTGTAAAGTCAGTGAACCACACAACCCCGTGCCCACAGACAAAGACACACACATATACACAGAACAGTTGCCATGTCGCAGTTGGTTGTCCCTGGATGAGCTCCACGGTTACCCTGAATTTACATGTGTGCTAATTAGACTGGAAGAAATGATTGGCTGCTCACAACATCGCAGTAAAGAGGTCCCAGATGCATACACAAACACACATACATTGACACATGCTTGCCTGCACACACATACACATATGGGCGTCCACATACACAAAGCCCTGGTGGACAGTAATGCATTAGGGCACGCCCCATCACACTGTGTCAAGAGATACACCTCGGCTGAGTTTGGGTTCTGTCACATGTGATTTACTTGTCGTCACACAACCTCACACCCCGCCCTTTTAAGTGCACAAATCTATCTCCCTTTAAGTGTTTGTGAGCGTGTGCGTGTGTGGTTATTGCAGTATTTCCTGCATACTGGGAATCTAAGACAACATATGCTATGTTGTTGTGTGTATTTTCTAAGTTGCTTTTGTGAATGTGCACCAATGAGGTCAATATGTAAGTGATGTGTGCGTCAGGTTGGATTGCACTGAAGACCCCCACAGAGCTTCTCCATAATAGTCCTGAATCAGCCTTGTAATAACAACATCTCACCCTGTGTTATTCCTGCAGCAATCCTATGTGCTCAAGCCCCCCAACTTCTGCCAAATAGTCGCTTTTGATGTCTCCACTGCTGGCAGGACACAGTTTTCTTTTCTTTCAGCCTCACACAGTCGTACAGTGTGAGGAAAAAGTGAGACTGAGCATATGGCGAGTGAGAGGCGATGATGTCCATAAAGCCATAAGGTGTATCAAATATACAGAGCTATTCCCATTTCCTCTAAAGGGGAGTTTCTCTTTGCCGTTTAACATTTCTTAAAAAAACATTTTTAATCATGACATCATCTAATATTAAATGAGAGAAATGAGTTAGTGCTACATTCAGAAAGATTTTACAAAGTTAAGTAAAATGTTTTTGGTATTTTTTCTCCCTGATTGCCATTAGACTGTGTTTTTCAGGTTGTCAGCTCAGAGCTTTAAAAAGTGGGTCATGAGATGTTCTCCCAGAGCCGTACTTAGAAGAATGTTCTTCAATGAACCGTCTTCTCATAGACAAGGTCAAATTGGATTACTCAGCGTAGAACCTCGGTGTTCTTTACTATTAGTTTCACACCAGTGCAGAACACTGTCTGCTTCTAGCTGCAGCTCTATAATCTAAAAACGTTACACAAAGTCAGCTGTTCACAATTCCTCTTCATGTGTGTGTTGATATGCATGTGTGTGTGTGTGTGTGTGTGTGTGTGTGTGTGAGACAGCGGAACACACATGTAATAACAGCAACTCTATGCTAGAGCATGATTAAAATATTGCTGAGACACCACTGCTAGATTCGGTGAAACAAGAAGGCAAAACTCCTCCAGCACTATATCAAATCTTTGACTGTCTTCCTTGCTTTTAGTATGCCACACATTCCCTTTCTTCCCCCCCTCTTTTTTTTTAAACTAATTTCCTTGTCTCTCTTTTACACAGGAAGATGAGCAATACAGCAATTATTTTTGTCCTGTTCTTTGGTAAAATAGCAAGTTCCCCTTCAAAACCATGTTAAATAAGTTGATTATTTATGCACACATTCACAGTAATTACAAAAGTGTATGTACATTTCATGCAATGCAAATTCCAAACCATCTGTTTGTGTGTTGGAATAAGTTGTTTGACTTACTATAATTAAAAGAATTCTGCTGACCATGTTGTGCATTGCTCAGACAGAACTGGGATCATTGGTACAAAATCAAAGTTACTGCTAATACAACATCTTGGCAAAGTAGTCTCGTTTCATCAAGTTATAGTGATTCTCTCCTTAGGCAGCGATTATTTTAGTGTTATACTCAATGTCAAATGTTAGAGAGAAGGGGTTTTAGACTGTCAGTTGGACAAATCAAACAATTTTATAGGCGTCATTTTGGGCGCTGGACAACAGCGACAGGAATTCTTCACCATTTTCCAATGCTCCAACTAATCAAAAAATGAAGATGAATCAGTAATAAAAAATAAAGTATAGCTACAGCCCTAGGAAGAATAACAAAAGAAATGATTTTGACTGAAACAAAACACTGCAAAGACAGAATTTGAACCAAGTTGCCAACTGATCTACATACAGTATGTATGAACATAAAAAAAAAAAATTCACACTGAGAGCTCACAGCTTTGCACACTCAACTTTGCAAATATTCAGCCATGTTATAGCTCATAACCATCCAGTTGGGGGATGCTAATGGAAACACAGGAAAGAGATACGTGTCCGTTTTAACACATAACCATACATAAAAGATGAGCTACAAATACCACAGAGCAGTCATACACAAAAAGAAAATGTAACGGCATAGTAACATAACTCTTCCAAACATGTTAAGGCTCAGAGGGAGTACAAGAGAGCATGTGTGTGAAAGCATGTGAAGGGGAAGCACATTAACAACAATACAATAAATTTCAAATGGAACAAAACTGTTTTCAATTTTGTTCTTCTCCCCCATAGGTTCTGAGGTATCTATCAACCCTGCAGAAAAAAAGGAAATCATCCAATTTAGCAAAACAGGGACGAGCGAGAGAAAATTTTGAAGCCCCAATTACAAGTAATTACCACTTTTCGCTCTCAACATGGTGAAATGATTTGAAGCCTTTCAGAGTATAGTCTGGTTTAGCTCAACACAGACATCTCCTTCTGCCTTGTGTTAGTCTTTGGCTGTGGTTAATACGATCATTTGGTGGAGATAAAAGACGGGGCGGTTAAAAATGATGGCGCTGGAGCCGGAGCTGCTGGCTATAAATCACACAAGGTGGTAGTGAGATGAAGCGAAGGTACGTGCAACGGCAGCCTTTTGCTGCGACCAAGACCAAAAATGATAAAATAAATACATCTGAGGTACTCGCAAGGTGGGGGCGCATTGTGTGCAAGGTGTCTGTATGTGAATGCTTTACTCCTGTTGTGTCTGTGCCTTGTGGCAAGCCTTGCAATACTGGAAAGACATCCATCAGACAACAACTTTCATCTGTTTTTTCACACACCAGTTTAGATGAGACTGCAAGTTTGGGAAATTACAGTGTTAAAGACCAAATCCAAACTTAAATATAAGATCTTTAAGTCTGCTGGCCTGAGGTTTTCATCAAAAATTAATCATTTGAGTTCTTTATCAAGCAAATATGCCACAAAAAAGGCTATTGGCTCCAGCTTCTTAACTGTAAAGATTTGCTGTTTTTCTGTTTTCTATCATTGCAAACTGAATATCTTTAGGAACACTGTGTGTCATTAGTATCTATAGTCAAAGTATCAATAGAACTACATCTAACAATATGATTATTCTGTAGGGCTGCAGATATCGATTATTTTAGTAATCAAGTATTCTACCGATTATTCCATTGATTAATTGGAAAATAAATAATTTGGCTTTATAGTAAACAGCAATAGATAATAATTTGTATTGCCTTTATTGCATACAATAAAAAGGAATAGATGCTTCAAGGCCCTTATTCTGTTGGCAAAAGTACATTTTTGGTGGCCCAAATGTAAATGTTTTTTTGCCCCCTTCCCCTTCATGCCTCTGGTTCTTTACACTGGATATGCAAAAGTGCTGTCCAATATGCCTAGGTAAATGTACCTCTACAAAACTTACAGCAGGGCTTTTTAACCACACTGGGGGACACATCTTCAGAAAGCTAATACTGAGTGAGGAGAAAGAATGAAGAATGCATACATCACCGGCATGGTCCGGTGACTAGGGGTGGGGGAAAGAGAAGAGAAACAAAAAAAACTAAAAATCGATACATCATAGTATTGCTATATTTTCAGTGGCAATACTGTAAAGTATCAATCTTTTATTATATACAGTATTCAGTTTGTCTGCTTGCCAATCCCATTTTGCAGAAAAATTTATCTTTTTTTAGATGAAACAGATGTAGACAAAGTTTCCTTTTGGGGAGATGGGGAAAAATTTTAAGTTGGAAAAAAAAGTTATAAATTGCAAGATATCGCAGAATATTGCAATATGTTTAAAATCACAATAATATCGTATCGTGGCATAGGTATTGTGATAATATCGTATTGGGAGGCATCTGGTGATTCCCACCCCTACCGGTGACGTCATTCACATGCATATTAAGCAGCCATAAGGATTAAGGATGAATGGCTGGTTGTCTCCAGTAGTAGTTGAAGTTAGAAGAATTTGTTCAAATTTCAAGATTAGAACCGTTAGACTACAAACAGCTTTTCTTTTTAGCTTGTTGTAAAACTTTACTGTTTGCAGAGTAGCATGCTGTAGTTGTGTAAAACAGCGCGGTGGATGAGATCAGCAGACGTTAATGTTACTTTGTGTTGGGTTTGGAGGAATGGAGGAGCAGACAGATTTTTCTACTGAGATCATAGCATTGACGCCCTGCTATTATGGTAAGCTAGTTTGATTTTACAATAGACACACTGTATTGAGTTTTCGTTTTTTGCAGCTTAAAAGGATCCCAAACTTTCTGTTGTTTTCTCTCTTAGCCCCTCACTATTTTTGCTCTCTTCCTTCATTCGTAATCTGCAGCGTCAGTCTCGTGTCCACAGAAGCGTCAGCCTGTTGTGTGGCAGTAATAATCATTCGTGCGGAAACACAGAGAGCAATACATCGTTGGTTAAATTGATTAATCAAAGCTTAGAGGCAAAGATTTTAGCATCGTGGATTTTGAGTAATCCAATTATTTGTCTTACTGTAGGAATCGTTTCAGCCTTATTGTTCTGCCAAATATTTTCTTGCTTAATTATTTGGTGTGTGTTTGTGTGTGTGTGTTAATTAGATTTGATTGATTTCAGCAGATAAATGTATAACCATATTTACTTACAAAAGCGTCACTAGGCCTGTAGGCTAATAGTGAGCAGTGTCTGTCTGGCTGGTAAGTGTAAGATTCTGTGAAAACCACAGAACAAATTCGAAGTCAAAAAAGGCAGATTTTTACCTGTGGAGAGAATAAGGGATGAAAAGAAAACTTGTTTTGTAGGGTGATGTGACCCCTCTTACACCTCAAATCACAACAAAAGCCCCTGGAGACAAGCAGAGAACGTCTGTCTATCTCAGAAAGCCTGTTCCTCTTAGGCAACTGCAACACACACACAGACACGCAGACTGGTGTAAGAGATACAGACAAGGCGCTCACACATACAGACACAAATACACACATATGCACTCAAACACCTCTGCTCACTCCCAGTGTTGCATCTCAACATCGACACGAGGAAAATACAGTTCCAATCCACCTGGTCGTTTGATGGCTCGCACACCCACACATGACAATGCATTGATTTTTATTTTTTTTTCCCTCCCCCTCCTCCAAGCTCTGCTGGCTGCGTACACGAAGCGATGTGGAGAAATCCATTAAGCCGACACTTCTCGTTTCCATTGACTGACAGGCCTTGACGGGCTCGGGCTTTTGGCCCACCCGCTTGACTGGCAGCTTGACATTTAAACAAGCCCTCCAGTTGCTATAATAGTTTAAAACACTTTCAATTACTCGAGTCAAACAAATCCTGCAGACGAGCGCTCGGGTGCTTCTCTACAAGCAATCCCACACCCCAGCGGGTCCTTCTCCACCTATCGTTTGGTTTTTCTATGGAGATACCCCACGCTACAATGAAGGGGAAGAGTTTTTCTGGACAAGGCAAGCATGAAGTCAGCGAGGGAAATTGAAGGGTACAAACTACTGGGTACTGAGAAGAGGAAGATGAGTTTAAGGTTTTCCCTGGGTGTTTCAATACTCTCTACTGTCTGTTGGTTTGGATGTGTAACTGCATCTTCCTCCGTCCTACGCTAAAGAAACAGTCTATGGGTTTGTGACTACTGAGATTTATAACAAAACTCATTAAACATTAAGTAAATCAGATTTGACCAACCTCCGACTTCTACTGTGAAAAGCACACAATAACCAGGGGTGGGCAATTTTTTAAAATCAATGAAATCTCACAGTAATAAGCCAGACTCATAAATCACTTGTTAACAAGCACTTGCCAGCAGTTTCAGTTGACTCACAGGTTTAAACGCACCTTGCATACTGTGAGACATTAATTGCCAGTAAAAACATGAAAAAGGCAAATGACAAATTGTTTGCAGGAGATTCAATTAAATCAAGCAGAAAAAAAAATTATATATCTAGCTACATTTGATTGTTTGATGGCTAAAAACATATCAGCCCTGAGGAGCTCTCATCACTGAGGGTATTCTTTTAAACACTTCTAAAGAAAATAGCATTCTTATTATCCCAAGCACTTTTCTCACATCCAAGTATAATGAATTTCTTTTTAAAATATGTCCTAATTAATGAAGTTTTAGGCTAATATAAACAGTTAATTGACAAAAACAGGTTTAATAATCTACAAGTTTTAAAAAGACAAAAAAAAACATACACTCCTCTATTCTTCAATAATTATAAAAGATAACAGGGTTTACGGTATTCATTAATTTGGAGTCATAATGTGATACGTTTATAATATAGTTTTAAAACCTAGACAGTTTATGGTACGTTATCTTGTACAGACACCAGGCACCTAATTTAGGATGAATGTTAATTTATCTGTAACTGTAAGAAAAGTATTGTATTTTTAAAAAGAGAAAAAACAAGGGAAAGGCTAACTAAAAATTCTAACTATGCAGAAAGGTTATTTGTGTTCTTATTGGGTTACTTCTGCCATATGATATGGCCTGAGAGCCTTGGCACCACGCCTTTTCTGGAGGTTTGTTTATGCATAATTATCTGGCATCACCAGCAGCACCTAAGGCTCTTGCTGCAGTACAGTAGTAATCTCCTTGTTGCCTCAGAAACACAATTCAAGAAGTAGCAAAACAGTGAAGTCATTCCCTCTTTGTCCTCGAGAGTCATGGAGTCGAGGGGGTGTAAGCTTTTCAGAGTAAAGAGGAGAATACTAGATTGTGAGATATTTTGTTCATTATTTTTTATACATATTAAAGTGTGTGGTTGCCTGAAAGTAGACCTATAGTAGAAGGTGATATTCACAAATACTAGATTATTTTTTTAGAATGCTTTAAGGGTTTATGAAAAGATGGACTTTATAACAAATCACAGGGCTTTGCCTTTCACAGACACATTCACACAAGTGGTAGTGAGTCCTGTTCCATGGGGGTTTCACAATGTACATGGGGATTTTCAGTATTTCAGATTTTACGTCAACATAGCTTTTTATTTGACATATTTTGACAAAATCGGTTTAACTGCTATTATATACGAATATACAGTTTAGCTTAAACTTTACTGTACATTAAATTTTCTACATAAATGTTAAAAACTCAAACTAAGGACGTTGACTATATGGTTGCAGCATCTCCTGTTTGAGTCTGGCCAGGAAGCTTTGGCAATTACACTCAACACTGGATTAATGGTTAAAAAAATAAAAATAAAAATAACACTCCTTATACAGTGTGTTAGACATGCTGCAGAGTAGCTTTGGGGCACCTGAGGGAGTTCTAATGTCTACATTCTTGTTCACTTTTGTAACACAGAGGTCAAATTTTACTATAGGTCACACCACCTCCACATTTATATAAAAAAAAAAAAAAATTATGTATCCATCAGGTCCAGTAAGAAAGGAACAATGGTCAGTTAAGAAACAATCAGCGCATCCCCCAGAGGTCCATATCATTCCTGTAGAGCAGAGCAACAGACAAAACTACCAGTGCTGAACTTTTTGATGTAATTGACAATAGAGCATATTCATTTGAATCTCTTCTCCTCTACTGAGGTTTTGGTGATCGTTCATTTTGTTCTGTAGACAATGGTTGTGGTAGGCAAATACAACAGTCAAAAAGTTAATACACTCATTAAACAAAATTTTTTCTCCCAAATTCTCCTACATTGTTTTTGAATAGACTTCAAGAATAAACATGTTCAAAGCAATGACTGAAGATCGGCTCCATTCACAGTTGGACTACAGGCAGTTAGCTACTAAGATATATCTTTGATTTGTTTCTATGTATGGTGTTGTAATGCTACCTAATTAGTTCTTCCCAGCTAGCTGTGTCTACTTGCTGAAATGACACAACATTATGACAGGCAGTACCGAACAACAGCAACTACACATGACTTATGTGTTCAAAACACTGTAGCTGCGGGAGACTATCCTCACACATGCCAGACCGTAAATGTCATTGTGCTCAGTGTGGTCTGGTAAGACTTAACAGGCATTTACTTGCATTAGGGTTGTTAATGGTGGTAAACCAAAAGTATACTGAAGATGATTGGATCAGCTTCTGACCAACTAAAAATTATTTATGCATGCACTACTTCAGTGAGACGTCAACGTGAACACTCTCTGCACCTGGCTGGATGAAGTACACTGGACTGGGACTCCTCTAGGATTGGTCATTGAGAACTGGGTCCAACTTGGAATGGTTTCAGAAATGACGATTCCAATAGAATTGTTTCTTTATTGGAATCGTGTGGAATCCTTTCAAATCTAATCATCGATTTCAAATTTAACACACACAGTTTTGGCTTCCTTGGTGGACACCGAACTTCCAGGCGCTGTTGCAGCCACGGAGCACATTAAGCGGCGCTCCAAAGTGTGGCTTTATTTTTCTTTGAAAAAGTCCAGTGAAAGTGTAAAGCACCACTGAATCAAAATTAAAATGTTCCTGTTATCTGTGAAATAAGCACGTAACCAGTTTCAACTGCACCCCTATAGAGTGTCTGTTAACAGTCAATCCCTATTAGACTTAATATTAGTTTCAGAACATGAAAATATTTCTTAATCAGGCATCCTTGATATTGCTTTGAGTGACCATAACGTCATCTTTTGCACACAAAACATTATACAGCTGAGGAATTTAAAGAAAGGCTTTCCAGGAGGGATTGGTTAGATGTTATAGGAAGCAATGATGTTGATGGGGCTTGGACTTTGTTCAAACAGCACTTTAAAGCTGCTCTTGATAATGTTGCACCAATGAAGGAAACCAGAATTAAACAGAAGTGCAATTTGTTTGTCATTTTGGATCTCATTAGACAACTCGATAAATGGTTCAGAAAGTTTTAGAGGTCAACTTTGACTTGTGATTATGATAAAAACATATACTTCCATAATCAGGCTAGTTGTAAGGTACAGAAAACAAAGTCTAAATTTTATGCTGATGCCATTACTGCAAACTCACATCAGCCCAAAAATCTATGGTAAGTTCTCACTGATATGGGCTCTAAAGGAAAATCTAAATCTAAGTCTTGTAATATTGGATTAGTCATTGAGAGGATTTTTGACAAACAGTAGGTTGATTGCCTTTTTAATACAATTTTTACAACAGTTGCTGCCAGTCTGGTTGATAAGTTGCTGAGTGTGTCAGGTAGACATGGCCCACTATTTGTAAACTACTTTTATAAAAACAAATGTGTTACTCCTGATGCTTTTGGGATTGGCCCTGTCTCAGAAGAGAAGGTGAGAATGTGAATACTCACATTGTCAATTAACAAAGCCACTGAACAGGACTTTATTCCATCCAGATTTATGAGCGACAGTGCCAATGTTATTACTAGGGTACTCACCCATGTAATAAATTTACCTTTAAGTCAGGGTATATTTCCAAGCGACATGAAAAGCGCCAGGGTAGTCCCCCTTTTTAAGAAAAATAGCAGATCAGATGTAATTATAGGCCTGTACCAATTCTGACAGCTATATGGAAGGTGTTTGAGCATCTTGTGTATGAGCAGGTGGAGTCCCTTGTAAGACAAAATCTACTGTGTGAACTTCAGTCTGGATTTAGAGCAGCATGTTTTACTCAAACCTGTCTTATTCATTTATTAGATTTTTTCGACAAAACTTTGATGAAGTATCAAAAGCTACAAAGTTTAGGCTTCAGAAATACTGCTGTGAAATGGTTCACCTCTTACCTCACTGGAAGACTCAAGTTTATGATATTGAGGGGACCATATCAGATCCTCAGGATATTACCTGTGTGGTTCCCCAGGGTTCAATCATTGGCCCCCTTTTATTTTTAGTTTATATCAATGACATGCCAGCCGCGGTGAAATGTAAGCTGCTTTAATATGCTGATGACTCGACATTACTGGTATCTGGGAGTGATATCAGGGAGATTGAGAAGACTCTAGGTAAGGAATTAGATAGCGTAAGCAAGTGGCTCATAGACAACACGCTTTCAATACATCTGGGTTACTGAGTATTTTATTTGAAACAAAAAGGAAGTTGTCTAGAACAAATGCACTTAAGGTCACATTTAATGGCACTGACATAGTGTCTTAGAAATGTGTCATATATCTGGAGTTAACATTAACCAGTTATTGACCTGTAACTATTGCTGACAAAATATTATCCAAGTGATTGGTGTCTTTCAGTTGCTGCACTCTAAAAATTCTTAATTAAATGAATTAGAGATGGTCCAATATCATTTTTTTGCTTCCCAATACCAATTCTGATACCTGAACTTGCATATCGGCCGATGCCAAGTACTGATCAGATACCAGTGGGTCATTTATAATATGTTTTAACAACAGCATACTACTGTTAGAAAAAATTGTCAGTTATAAAAAGGAAAAAACAACATAAATAAGCTACTTTAACCTATATTTTCTTTAGGGCTTTAATACGTGGTATAGGATCGGTGCATAAACTCCAGTACTTTCCGATACCAGCGTTTTAGGCAGTATCGGAGGCCATACCAATACTGGTATTGTATCAGAACATCTCTATTGTGAATGCCCTGTATTTGTCTGCTACCTTCTGTAATTCATATACACACTTGTTACATAAACACACTGTTGATCTAATTCCAAAGCAAGCGGAAGTAGATAAGATTATTGTGTCTTACACAGATACATAAATTAAAACGGAGCACAAACGCTGTGGTTTAAAGCAGTACGACATTAAACTTGATTTTCTGCTTCATGAAAAGAAAGTACAACTAAATGGACCCACTGCTCTTCAGTGCTTAAATTAGGAAATTGCAGTTTTTTCCATAAATATGCAACAAAGTAAATAAATTATATCAAAACACAGAAATTTGATTATGTGTTCCTGTGTCTGATGTTCAGCTGTGCACAGCATCTAATTCAGGTTCTGTATATTCCAAAAATAACATTAAAAGGTGTATTGATGAAGTTCAACTGTAGTTATGTATTCTCAAACTAAAATGTGTACATTTAAAAGAAGTTGTGGAAATGTGTGCACATTACACTACAGTACCTGCTCTGTGGTGCCTTGCTCATTTAAGAGTTGCATGATTGTTGGGAAGCAATCCAAACTCAGTGTAAGTGAACGGTGACATGGGAGTGAAGAAGAACTACAGTGACAAATTCTCTCTCTCCTCCTCCTCCCATGCTTCCTATTCAGGTCAATACAAGCAGGCGCCAGAGTGCAAACAGCCTAGGACACACGATGTAAAGTGACTCTACAATCCTCCATCCCCAACCCCCCTCGGACACTATTCACCCTTAACAACAACCATTGATTTTTTTTTTTTTCCTGATGAGGATCTAGCCAGCATTTAATCTAACAGTGTAGCCCCTCGCTGCAGGACATGGCTAAGCATGTCATACTAATCCATTGGTCACAGCAACCACTGTAGGTTGAGCACTTAACTTTAATTCTGTTGATGAGAAGTATCTATCTATCTATGGAAAATGCACATCTTAAAAGACAAGTAGGTTTAGCATCAAGACACAATAGATGTTTCTCATACACTTATTTTTTTTCATTTCAAGGGCAAAGAAGATGAGTCTTATATTTAGTGCCTCTGAAACCATATGATAATTTACATTTAGTCACAGCACTTCAAGGAACTGTTTGACTAAATGCACCATCAAGCCACTTGATAAGCCCATTGTTTACAGAAATCTGACTTGCCCAATGGTGCTGCGATCAAAACACGGGTGGGTGTCCACCCATAATCCCTCGCTGTTCTGTCTACTACAAAACTCTCTTTAGGCGAGGACACAGGTTTTAAATATTGCCATATGCAAATTGTTGCATGCAATTTGCATTTTTTAATATTTCAAGCCCTGGGATTCCCTGGATTTGCTGATCACAGAACACACATATAGTATGTTAATCATATTTGAACATCCATAGGCTTTTAACAATGACTCAGAAATGCGTATGAATTTAATTATGTCCTAAGTGACATTATGTCTAAAATGTGTTAAAATGTGTCTATCCTCAGCTAGCTATGAAGCCACATTATCACCTTTCTTACTGTCTCAAACACTATCTGCGTGGTCAGCTTCAATTAGAACACATTAATACTGCTTATTAATCACAATCAAGCCCCTCAAATTCAACTGAAAGGGCACAGGATTGAAAAGGTGCTGTGCTCTGCTGCCCAATTATTTCTTAATCTTACACCACTGAAACATCACATGAACTTTTAACATGATGAGGCACAGAAAGAGAATGAAACCTTGAAAAGAAAATGCATAAATAAACTACAGGATCTGTATATATGCTGCACAGACACACATTATTAATATAAGAAAAAAATGCTGTGGTTTCTGTGCAATCAATGAAATTTTTTTCTCTCATCTTGGCATTATTCTAGCAATAACCATGAAGTGCAAAACATAAAACACCACACAAACATTTTATCTAGGTCTCCGTTTCATCATGCACAGCATTTCCATCACCACCTAAATAAATAACCAACATATAGATGCTATTTTACATCAAACACAGCCAAGATTATATGTGACAAGGCTGGCAATTAACAATTTTTTCACTCTGAATTCAAACCATAAAAAAGATGATCAAGGCTAGTATATCCACAGACTATGCATAATTTATGTGGCTGGTACAAAATATCGTTCTGTTGCAGTTCTGTTCATTCACTCGACTAATTCATTGAAATAAAGCGTCCCAAAGGGATATCCGCGTAATCAAGCCTAATCCCAGATTGATTTGAGAGCAGTCAAAGACAGAAAACTAAAGAAATCTGGGAAAGCTCTCTGTCACAGGAGGAAGGCTGCAGGAAGCAGGGTGATCGGAAGAAACAGTTCCGGAAGCTCTAGTTTCAAATGAGGATAATAAAAGAGCTCTGGAAAAAGAGTTGACGGGACACAAAAGAATGAAAAGTGATGATCGTTTAATCTGCACTAGCATGACTTTTGGAGTTGCACAGCTTTAAAGTGATACAGCACAAAAACTTAAAGTACTGGTGTGTGTGGACAGTGTTCTTTCTTCATTGAAGCCCCTATATATATATATATATATATATATATATACAGTATATATATATAGCCAATTTTCAGAACTATTGCTTATGTTAACCATATACTGTTCTTTTTGGCAAGTCACACTGATTTGATTGGTGTGTGTGTGTGTGTGTGTGTGTTTTATTTAAGCTGCGTACTGTCTCTGGGAGAAAAGACAAAGAGGAAAGCTGAGAGGATTTTTCAAGAGAAAATACTGGAACATCACACAAAGACAGCACAGAGACTCTTTCAACGGTTGTAAGAGAGGCAATGCAAGCAGTGAAACATGTTTCACTGTCATATATTTTATGTTTGAATGTATGTTTCATATACTAGGCATACACACAGAAGAACTGCAGGAGATAGTGTTGAAAGAGTGAAGAAGCGATGCATCTTAAAATACTTAATTTTAAAATCTTTACTCTTCTAAAAATTGCATCTACTACTTTCACCAGGTCAAATAATCAAATACGGATTTCTGTATAGATTTTCTTTTTCAAAATGCTAAAACAAAAACAGCTTTATCCTAAATAGAATATCATCCGAATCCTTAGAAACGGTTAACGTGATAGCTAAGCATCTTTTCTCCTCATCAGTGAGGACAAGTTATGGTTGCTGTCTTTGTCTTTGTTGCAATTACCCTCTCGACACGCTCTCCTCTACACTCACATGGCTACACAAGGACTTCTCGAGGAGCTCCACATCATTATCCTTTCCCACGGAGCCTGCAGCCTCAGCTTGTCCCAGTTTGACTAACACACGGTGGAACCAATGTTCTTCTTTGTCCCCTCACTGCCACCACCAGAGAGGGCAGAATCATAAAGGTTTTAAGCAAGGTGATACTGAAATAAAATTAAAGAAAAAAAAAAAAAAGATCTGTGTAACAGACACTGAATAACCCAACCAAACTTCCTCTGTCTAAAGTCTATTTTGATCCACATTTGCAGAGAAAATTCAAATTCTTACAAAAAAAAAGGAGCCAATTCATATAAATAACTCGTAATTTGGCACACTGTTGTTGTCTTCTCTCTCGTCATAACCCCTGAGTGAGAAATAAGTAGCGTGTGCTTCATCTTAAAGGCATGCACTAAAGTTCAGCAACACTATCTGTGTCGTTTTACACTTTCTACTCAGGTACAGGAATCGCTAGTCAAGTATCGAAGGTCATCAAGCTCCATCTACTGACGACATATGGCCAATACAAATCCAATGCACATGCACCCATCATACCAAGGAATGCAACGTTGGTGCATACATTGTTTTTGACTGGTTTTCTATCGTAGAGAAACATTTAAGCATTCATATTTAGCAGGGATGTTTAACTAACCCAAGAATATCTACATATTCCCTCTCTACTTTGATTTTAAAATATTTACTCAATAATAATAACTTTATTTGATACAGCACCTTTCACAGACAGTCACAAAGTGCTTGACATGATACAAATGAACACAATAAGATTAAATAAAACCTATAATAAAACTGTATCCCCTTTCTTTAATATGTATAACTTTGTAGTTCACATTTTAGAAAAATCCTAATTGTAAAAATCTTCCATTATTTGGAATATCACTTCCAAGCATTATTGTTTCCCCATCCTCTACAATATTTACGTCTTAATGGGATTGTTTTGTTTGTTTGTAAAGGCATTCAGTTACTTATCCAGATTTCATTTGGGCATTTTGAATAAAGAAAAGAATAGTACTGATTTGGATAATGACAGTATTTACAATCCAACCATCATCTCAAAGACAAACTTTTGGTGACTAAACACAATTACATTTTTAAAGCTATAATGATGCCAACAAAGGCAAAGCGGTTCAGAGGTTTGCTGGCGCCACCTACTGATCCCACATGGCCAATACAAGCACAACGCCACTATGGACTCTAGAATGTGTTCAGCAAAGTATGCACTGACCTAAATCTAAAATGACATAACATCAGATAAATCTTCATGAATGGGATTACATACCTGATCAGAAGGTTTTAAATGTACACACATTATACCTCAAAGGGCTGCATGTATTTCTGTATTTCTGACAGAAAACTACATATTCCTGGCTATCCTAGCCAAGTACACCATCTACTGATTACATACAGTGCAGTGAGGCCAAAGAAAATCAAGGGCAATAGCTCACATCAAACACTAAGTAATACCAAGATTCTTCTTGTTTTCACTTACTTTTCTTCAAAGATGTTCCTAATCACCTTGATTTAAAAATTAAAAAAGATTCTACTTACTCATATCTAAAGCAGATGGTAGAAAACAAGGCCAGATTGCCCTAGTTGAACGGAGTGATAAAAAGTATTGATTTTAATCCAGGCTCTGGCAAAAACCAAAACCCACATTAGTTAACTGAAAACTGAATCATCAAAAACAAAATAAGAACACAATAACATTTCCAAGGTCATGCTTTCTTTGGTTCATCACATACATTTCCTGTTACTTTTAGTGAAAAATGTTTTGTTACAAATTGACTAGGTCTAAACTAAATTGTACTCTACATCATTTCAAATCGATTAACGTAAGGGCCCATGCTGACGACACATGCACCCTGCAGGCATAAGCGCCCAGAGTTACAGAGGTCATCTGGTCCCATCTAGTGGCCATGAACAGTAAATACAATAGAAGGCGAAAAACCATAGCACACCAAATGTCTAATTCAAGTTTCTTTACTACTGTGGTTATTATTACTGACCAATAATGAAAATACAAACGTTTAAACCCTGTACATTATACTTCACTCCAATACCGGGTCCCCATCTGTACAGGTCCTATATCTTCTGACCAATCGGCTATCCTTAACCATGGAGGTCAAATGCCTAACCCCAACCAATCGGCGGGTCTTGGCGTGGCCATAGCGGAAATATTTGGGACACTAACTGCATGCAAACCTCAGTAACATTACAACGGTCTACAATAAGAGTGAGACTACAGAGAAGTATTTCCAACTCTCAAGCTAATACGATTAATAACTTAAGATAGGCAGTATTAAAAAAAAGTTAGTGCAGCTAAATTAGCATAGTTCAGATGGACCAATGAAAGAACTTGAAGCATTTTACCACAAAACCTGCCAACAATATGAGCCATCAACAGCAGCAAATTAAAAATGTCAAAAGGGACTCACCATTTTGACAAAAATCCACTAGAGAAAGAGCTCCATCCACCTAGAAGTATAGGTAACAACTGTCATTCTATTGGCCATTCAGACCAAAGTAAATGGTAGGGTAATCCATGGTTGCAGTCAAATCTGACGCCACATTGCCAGCAACCTAGGACTCTCACGAGGAAAGGAGAAGGTACCTGTAGTCGCCCTTATGACGTAGTTACATTTAATTCAATTCAGCCAATTCAAACTTTTATTTAAAACTCGGGTTCCATTGAGGGAGACTTTCATTTTCAGTTGGGGCTGAGTGCACAGCATGCATTTCAGCAAATTACATTACAATAATAATTACAAAAACTCGCACAAGAATTTACATAGAAGTCATTTAACAAAGCCTTAAACTGACTGGGCGAGAAATTTAAAGTTGCTTTACAAAGGAGAGTAACCTGACAACTGGCCGGTTGCTGCTTTTCAACATAATACAGTGGTGTCCTTTTAGGTCTGACTACCCCCACAGCCCTGTCAGATGAACTCACGTGCCCCTTCCAAACGTATAGCACTTAAAAGTATAAGCAGCTGAAAGGGTTAGCTAAAAGAAGGCCTTCTGACTTAACAGTTCACATAATTAGCTAAAGGTAATTAATACATGAATGAAACATTCATTTATCTAAATATTGAAAGTTCAATTAGTATGAAAGAATGCACAATATTCACTTTTATATAATGACTAAGCTAACTATTTTAACGGTTTGGCCTTTACCTTTGGCTAAATACCTATTTACACTTCTGTGCTTGCTTGCTAACTAGTTTCCAAGCACTCTTAGCTAACTGCAACAATTTGTGTTACTACTCGTATTACTCGTCACCAACAGAGGTCAGTAAAAGTAATTTAGGACTCTGTTATAAAAACATTTTGCTGTTTGGTTTTCTCAAATTCCACAACGACTGGTGGTCACACTTTGTGTCAAGTAATGTGTCGTGACTGCAAATACTGAACCGCCCTTGACTTACCTATTTATTTATTAGCTTAAATATGGTAGTGTAAGGTTTATGCATTGCCTGTTCAACCTGCTGGATCATTTGGGTAGCTAACAAGTGGGCTCAGAACATTTATATTGATATAAACAGACATAAGTCATAACACCTTTGATTTTAATTGTATCTCTACTGCAGATGTACTGTGAACATGTGACACTTTAGGTAAATTATAAATTGTACAATCTGATGTATAAACCAATGAAAATGTCTATTTATCATTGCAATCCATTATTAGTGGCAACCAAGCACATTTGAAAATCTCAAGGTTTGTAATATCTCTTGTAATAACTGCATTTTGCATTTTTTGCTTTTCTGTTACCTGCCACGTTGCGGAAAGTAAGACCAGCAATCGCAGTTGCACTAGAAAAAAATAAAGCTGCATTCCAGCGATAAGGTCTTTTACTGTGAATGAATGTAAGAAGTTGAGGGAGTTCATCTCAAGGTGAGATAGCTACCCTGCATTTATATCAATTTCTTTACACTTTGTGCCTGCAGTATTTCCTCTTCGACGCCCTCCCTGACTTTGAAACTAGATTTCCAGTCACAACTTTTAAATTCCACATTACAAGGCTTAATATATTTATATATTCTGTACATATGTACACAACACTGTGGTGTACATTCCCCATAAATGACAATATAAACTCACCTATAGGATTATTAGGAACACCATACTAATACTGTGTTTGACCCCATTTCGCCTTCAGAACTGCCTTAATTTTACGTGGCATTGATTCAACAAGGTGCTGAAAGCATTCTTTAGAAATGTTGGCCCATATTGATAGGATAGCATCTTGCAGTTGATGGAGATTTGTGGGATGCACATCCAGGGCACGAAGCTCCCGTTCCACCACATCCCAAAGATGCTCTATTGGGTTGACATCTGGTGACTGTGGGGGCAATTGGCACTAAGGGGCCTAAAGTGTGCCAAGAAAACATCCCCCACACCATTACACCACCACCAGCCTGCACAGTGGTAACAAGGCATGATGGATCCATGTTCTCATTCTGTTTATGCCAAATTCTGACTCTACCATCTGAGTGTCTTAACAGAAATCGAGACTCATCAGACCAGGCAACATTTTTCCAGTCTTCAAGTGTCCAATTTTGGTGAGCTCTTGCAAATTGTAGCCTATTTTTCCTATTTGTAGTGGAGATGAGTGGTACCCGGTGGGGTCTTCTGCTGTTGTAGCCCATCTGCCTCAAGGTTCTGTGTGTTGTGGCTTCACAAATGCTTTGCTGCATACCTCGGTTGTAACGAGTGGTTATTTCAGTCAAAGTTGCTCTTCTATCAGCTTGAATCAGTCGGCCCATTCTCCTCTGACCTCTAGCATCAACAAGGCATTTTCTCCCACAGGACTGCCGCATACTGGATGTTTTTCCCTTTTCACACCATTCTTTGTAAACCCTAGAAATGGTTGTGTGTGAAAATCCCAGTAACTGAGCAGATTGTGAAATACTCAGACCGGCCTGTCTGGCACCAACAACCATGCCACGCTCAAAATTGCTTAAATCACCTTTCTTTCCCATTCTGACATTCAGTTTGGAGTTCAGGAGATCGTCTTGACCAGGACCACACCTCTAAATGCATTGAAGCAACTGCCATGTGACTGGTTGATTAGATAATTGCATCAATGAGAAATTGAACAGGTGTTCCTAATAATCCTTTAGGTAAGTGTATTTAGGTATTGTTTACGTTTTTGGTTTATTGTTATAAATAAGTTAAAGTGGTTACACAATCATTTGCAGAAAGTCATCTGAAGTAAAAAGACAGCAAAGGAAACAAAGGACACTGTTTTTTTACAAAAGCAATTAGCCTTTTTTAATCTTACATTGCATTGAAAATTTACATAATAGATTCATACATTTTACAAATAATTTCATCATAAAAATATATTTCTGTACAAAACACTTTTTTATTCTATATTTCATCTTTTTTTTCAAATGGTGAATATTTCCAATGTCCCCAGGCAGGAACAGCTTTAAGTCCTTCAAATCACATGAGTCTTATTGCGGTCTGTCAGTAGGAAAAGCTTGTGGCAAAATAGACTGAAGCTTAGAAAAAAATGACTTCTGACAAAGGGGAGCGCTAGAGCAGGTGTGTGTTTATATGTATGTATTTACGTGTCTGTGAACGTGTATGTGTTTGAAAGAGTGTGCATGTGTAGATGACAGGGAGGGTCCCATGGTTTTTGGTAGGCACTGTGTCAGATCCATACCGAAAACAACAACAACAACAACAACAGTAACAACAACAGCAGCAGCAGCAGCAGCAACAATCAATCCAAATTGTAATAAGAAACAATGTCAGCATAGCGATGAAGTGCGGGACAGTCGCAGCAGGGATAAACAATGAAGCCACCACTGTTTTTAAATCAGTGATGACTTTAAAAGAAGTTTTCTGTCAGCTGGTTGCAGTCAGCGGCTGTGGTTAGGTCAGCAGGGTTTCGTAAAGCCAAGCAGATGTTTTCGCTCACCCTGACACCCACACTCATTAAAAACAGCTGGCATTCATCAAATGTGAGACCCAAACTCACTAACTTCAATTTAAGACCTTTAAACATGGCTCTTATATACAAATAAGAGATTTTATTTTTAAATGGGCACCAAAGCTGGAAATAAGTGAGTCATGCTCATTAATACATGTATTCCTGTCACGTGGAAACCATTTAATATAGATATGGTATATGTTGCATTTTTAGGCCTAACTCTTAGAATACAACAAATCTTTATGGATGTTGGTTTATTTTCTCTCAGAAGTGGTTTACTCACGGCACATGAAACTTTCCGAAACGCCAGCAACATGTGCAACAACAGCCTCCAGTGGCCCACAGGAGCTAAATGCAGTGACAGCTGTGGAGGTTGTAAATCAGATTTGAAAAAAAAAAAAAAAAAAGCTACCAGCCAAGCAACACTGAGCTGAGATATAAGGGTACATTTTCAAGAAATAAAAATAAGTAAAAGCTAGGGGAAATATTAAATCTCAATGGCCGCGGTTATGTGTTTAGATTTACTCAATTGTCGAGGTGAACTTTTAAGATCTTCTCCCAAATGGTGAGCTCATCTTTAGCTTTAGTGTCTCTGAAATAAATTACATTCAGGGACTTTCTGTTTTTTGAAATGCAATGTACACAAGCAAAACACTGTGATTAAAATCTACTGTGCATGACTCAGGAAGTGCCAAAGGTAGGACAAACCTTTTCTTTCAATTTCAAATAAAAAATTTGAAAATAATGTGTGCCCATTTATAACTGATGTGGATTTCATTTGGTTAAATCTAACCAGAAACACACTAAAACAGAATGCATGAGATCTCAGACATGTCAGTGTTGATTTGTGAGACCAAACACATCTTTAACAGAAGGGGAAACCTTAAGAACCAAGACTCAGTGATATAAAAGGGATGATTAACCAGGGGGGATGATCATGTAAGATTTACAGATCTTGTCTTTGAGACTTTTTGAACAAACATGGTTAAAACGTGTAGAGTTTGCAACTTAATTAGATCATCATTTTAGCAATATATTCATACACAAACCCATTGAGAACATCCTAAAATGTATGACGCAAAAATACAAACATGAACTGGCAAACAAATTTCCTACATGGGTCAAAACATCTTGAATGTAGACCGCCATCCACAGACAGTTCACCAACAATTATCACTATTATCATTTATATCATTTTATGTTTTTAACTTTAACCTGGCCTTGTGAGAGACAATGAAAAACGTGAACCTGAACCAGAGTCGGAGCTTGGCCTTGTATAATTTAAACACGTTGGTTCCATAAAGAGCTGGGATGTTTGTTGACATCTGTGAGTGTTGATGTGCAAATTTTGGTGGCATAATATCGCCAGTTAGGTTAGCAAACATTACAACTTTGTCTGTGTCACAAAGGTGACAATTCCTGGACATGTCCAGTATGTATGTGTAGTAGCCAACAGATCTAGTGAAGGGGCAAAAACAAAAAATGGCCATAGCACAAACTCCATCTGTTCATGGTTTAATGGTTTAGAAATCTGCCATTTGTGAAGAATGCTTGGCGAAACATTAACCTTAAAGAGCATGATTGTTGCTGGCAAACCTTGTATCTAAACAATAATGACAACAACAATACCACAGACACTAATGATTGCCTCAGTGTGAAAGACAGTGATGGTGAGAGGAACTTCACGTTACACAGGGAATGAAAAGAAACAACTCCATGTTACAAAGGAACCAAAACACTGTGTGACTTCTGTGAACATCACATAGTTGTAATATCTTTAACTGTGATATTTCTTTTTTTTTTCTTTAAAAAAAACAAACTCTGCTATAATCCATTTTTCCCCTTTAGCTCCCCTCCCCCCTGTGGTAAATATATAGCACAAAAATATAAGTGGTGAATGCTCCCGAATATATATGCAATAGATTTACAGATCAGAAGATTCTGCAGCAATAAGAAAGAAAGAAGATAAGCACTCGCAGAGTGCAGAATTACAGTGGAACTGTGTCCACAATTGTCGGGCTACAACCCTGTTTGTCTTTCTTTTAGCCTGTCTGTCAATTTATGTCTGTCTGTGTCTCTGTGTTTGTCCGACTGTAAGCCTGGTAATCTGTGTTTAAACTTTAAATCTGTCTGGGAAGTAGAAGCAGTGGACGGTTGTCTGCAACAGTCTTAAGTCTTATCTCCTTGTGTGTCTAACTGTTGGTTTTAATGCCATCCGTCTTTCCGTCTCTCCAGAGTTGTGTTAGTATGTGTATCTGTCATTATTCCTGTCTGCCATTCATCCTGTCAGTGTCTTTCTAACCTTTCCTTCCATCCCTGTGTTGGTCCATCTTTCGGCGGGTAGACAGGTAGTGTTCCTGTAAAGTGTGCTTTAGTGCCAGAGCTTTCTCTGTTCCTCAAAGTCTTTTGCTTTGCTAGTCCATCAGAGTCCTCTGTATCCATTCAGCATCATTCATTCATTCAGAATGCATTTCAATTCACAGGATCAGGAATGTCTTTCCTCAAGGCCACAGTCTGTATGACCTGATTCATTATGTAGGGAGAAGACTGACCTCTCTCAGTAGTTGATTTCAGGTTAGACAGGCTCTGATTAACTGTGTTAGGATTTTAAGACCTCATCTTTTCTCTTGATGACTCTCTCACACTACTTCCAGTTCATTCAGGGGTTGTCTCCGTCTCCTCAGCTTCCTCTCTTATCCATTGGATGTGAAGCATCCATTAGATGAGTCAGTCTCGTCCCTTCTGTTCTATTAGTGCTAGCTCCCCTTTGGACTCCTTTTAGTTTTGCTTTGCTCTAATCCCAGTTCAGTGAGGATTATAGCTGCGTCTCCAGGGCTGCCCTTATCCTTTGCTTTGGAATTAGTCTTTTTTCAAAGCAACTTTTGCTACTGTCTGCTAGCATTAGCTGTGTTAGTCTGCTTTCATGGAAAATGGTAATACCAGCCTCTGGTTGTCATGGAGACAGCATGTTGTCCTTTCTGGCTGCGAGGGTGTTGTATTCAGTGGTCATTGTAGAAATAGGCTCCTGTTCACAACTAGTCAGTCTGGTTAACTGATGGTCTGTTGCTGACAGTGTCTTTTACTGTCAGTTTTGAAGCCAGATATTCAGAAACCGTCTTTGCTTCACAGTGTCTTCTGTGACATCCTCTTCGCGTCATACTTTACCATCTGTGGCCATTTTGCATCTGTGTTCCTCACAGTAAAAATTTGTTCAGTATAGCCAGGGAGACAAAGTGGTACAAATGAAATCAACCCATTTCTGTAGCGCAGTTTTATCTCTATGATGTATAATCATGGCCAAAGCACTGATGATGTTATCTCCCTCCTAATGGTTACAGAGCTGAGAGCGGCTCCTTCTTTCCAAAGCTCTGTGTGAAACACAAAGCTCTGCATTGGGTTATGGTGACATGTCGAGATGACCACCAAGCAGGTCATGGCTTAATCAATACTACTGGTATTAGAGACTGTGGGTGTGGTTAGGTAAGAGGTTGTAGCAGAATGGCTGTGTCTGATTGAGAATCTAATTTTAAACTATCCATGACCAGCTGAGTCTTGGGGTTAGAGAGGAATTATAGCCGGTATAGTTTTCCGTTGGGTTGCATACTTTTGTTTCACTTGAAGTCACATGTCATTGTGAATTCACTCTGGCTGGGTTGCATCCGTCAAAGGTAGCAGACATTTTGTGTTTACATTGGAAGAAATAATGGATACAAAAATACTGTAAATGAAAAGAGCCAACCCTGGGTTTTGGTTTATCACTCTGCTTGGGGGGCTTAGGTTTCTGAAGTGGGACTGAAGGTCTTTTGTAATTGATTTATAGACTGTGTTGCTGACAACGTTGAGCTTTGATTCGAAGCATACGGCTTTCCCCTCCGCAGCCTCGCACCAATAGTGGTCCCATTAGATGTCTAAAGTCATTCAGTTCAGGTGAGGATAACCAATCCTCAGACCATGGTACACACAGTATTTAGATTTGGATCGAATCTAACAGCCTTCCCCTCCACAGCCTTGGCATTGGTGTTGTACATGGGGTTCTCAAAGGCAGCCTGGCCATTGTTGTTTTCATGGACTGAGCAGCCTGTGTACTGTGTTTTTGGTGTGGTTCTGCGGAAAAAAAAAAAACAATCAAAAAAAAGATATAACTACACCATTAGAGTTATTTGTTCTAAGTCAATTGTTCTAATTGCCTATTAATATTAACATAACTGGGAAGCCAGTAGACAATAGTGAGCGAATGCAATCTTGGGAGATGAGGCATTGTAAACAAGCTTTAAGAAGGATTAGAGAGAGTGTTGTGCTTTTTAGGAAGCCTAGTGAGATTCCCATCAGCCCATCCCAAACTAATTCCTTCAGCAAGCTTTTTCTTGAGATATTAACAGCAGAACAAAAGTTATTTGCATAGATGTTAACAACGGCAAAACAACCAGTCAATTGTGCTTGAATCATATCTCAAAAAAAATCTAATTTAACACCTCCTAAACACAATTGTTTTGCAGCACACATTTTGTAAAGACAATGACTTGAATGTGTCTTACCACCTCGACAATCTAACCACTGAGGCAGCTACTGTTTTCGTGAAACAGACAGCTTCTTAAAATGCTAACAATGCCTTTCAACATTTTTTCTATGACAATAATGGAAAACAGGGCAAAAGTAGCAATGCAGTGACAGGAACACATTCTTTTCTACAGCGGAGATTTAACAGAAACACACTTAAAAGGGAAACACTTTTTTTTTAGCATATACCGTTGTTTGTAGAGATAGAAGCCGAAGCCAGTGAATATTAGAGCAAAGAAAGGCACCAGAATAGCGATAGCCACAGAACTGCTGTTGGTACCAAGCTGAGGGGGTGACGAGTTCTGACTCTCCGACATATTCAGACCTGTGACATACAAGAAAATGCATTGGCATTGTCCATCCACGCCATTAGATTGCATGATAGAATTACATTCAAAAACTGGTCTTTAAAAAAAGCCTTTTTTTTCTGTGTTCCACGTGTTTTACATTAAGTCTTCCTGCAATAACTGCACTGTATGTTGTTAGTTGTAGTAGTACTGTACAGTATGTATGATATCTTCTCCTCAACAGTGGATGCTCTAGGATTACATTTTTTCACACTTGCAAGATGTTCAGGGACTGGAGAAGTGGTCAGATCTTGTTCAATTTGTTGTTCGGCCCAAAATATTTAGTTTTGGCCGGTCTGTTTTGGCATCACTGAAGATCAGTTACTGATATCTTAAAATGAAGGACTGCTTTCAATTTGATTTGATTGGTTGTCATCTTCGGATGCAGGTTAATGGAGTTCAGTCTTTTTACTTCAAATCTGAAGAGCAGCCTTTGCTCTCGGTGAGAATGTGTCCGCCACAAGGCTGACTCAGCATGCGCAAAAAGGTCAATGTTGCCAGCAAAGAAAAGCTCCCTGATCACCTTCTCTATTAGTGAGCTTCTTCCAAGGAGTTAATCAAATTTTTCCAATTATCATTTACAGTCTATATTGACTTTTGCGATGTTGTTACTTAACCTAGGATAGCATTACCCAGTCTTTGCAGTCCAAACTGTCCATAGTCTTTTCCCTGAATGAAACCCTGAAAGACGTAACTAGAACCATCAGGCTCTGCTGATACCTGGAGAGGAAAAGAGATTAAAAAAAAGGATGAACATATGGGACACATACAGTTATAGGAGAAGGAAACACACAAGTCAACAAATTCAAGACATAGTTCACAATTTGATTAATATATTGATCTAATTTAGTTCATTGCTCTGTGTCCACGGAGACTTACAAATCCATCCATGGTCCAGGAATCATCTATGATTTTGGCTGGAGATAGGGCTGAATCTTTGAGCTGGGTTCCCTGGTTTGCGTAGTTCACCTGGTACATCAGCAGTAACAGCCTGGCCTCAGAAGCCTTATACACTCCTGGAGAGAACAGAATAAACAACTGGTTTGCAATATAACAAAGAGAAACACATCAATACAATGGCTGGGTTATTACAGATCGTTAGATCTCTCAGCATGTGTTTCGTCTTCCACTGGTGCTTCTTCGGCAGAATGCCTATATCATTTCCAATTGGAAATCGTAAAGATGAAAGGATAAAATAAATCTGAATGCAGCTGTAAAATAGAATCAACAAACATTGATTTAAAAAAAAAAACTCAGTAAAACTGCTAAACAGCAGAATTGCCGTGTCAAGGAATAGATCAAACTGTAATGACAACATAAATGTACTGTTATTTTCGCTAAGGGTAGAACTAGGCTAGCTGTTTCCCCATGCCTCCAGTCTTTATGCTCAGCCAGGTTGAACTAGTCTTCACTCCAGCTTCATCCTTAATGCACTGACCTAAGATTGATATCGTCTTGTCATTTTATGTGTATTTCCCAAAATGTGGAACTACACCTTTAGGAAAACTTGACATCTTAAGAATAATCCTAAAAGGAAAAAACGTTGAAGTTGTATGCAACTGGCCCTGGCCTTTTGGTGTCTGTGTAAGTACAGCTTTAGCAGTTATTGATCTACAGTAAGGCTGCGCCTTTAAGCCAGAAGATGCATGTTAAAAGTCTGATAGCTGCATAATTTTGTGAAGTGGTGTTTGGGCACTTTGCTTACTCCGTGAACCAATTCAACAGGATTTGTGTTTTAATAGCGTCTTAACCCCCTGCCAACGCGGTTGTATGACCCTGGGAGGTCTGTGTGAATAAGTGTATGTGTTAGTTTGGGGTGGGAATACAGTAACAACATTAAAAAATAAGCTTGGTCGCTCTAGGAAAGTAGTGAAATCCAGACACCATTAGAAAAGCGAGTCTGTGTTCACGGCAAGACCTCCATATTATACAGAACAGCTAGGTGTTTATTTTGTGTTTTACCAATCATAATCATGACATGCACTATGACTATGACATGTCCTGTCATGAAACGTTACATTTACTGTACTGGATATACAGTATGCAGTATAATTAATTATCCATATTGTAACATGCCTGATAGGAGCAGGTCCATGTTGCCATTACTGAGGGAGACGTTGACTCTTCCTGTTGTGGAGTTGAAGCTGGTGATGCTCAGTGTCATAGGCTGCTTCCTCCCACGGTAATTATAAGAACCTTTCCATATGTAGTTTGGAGCAAAGACATCATCTGGAACTATAAAACAAAATAAAAGACAATATAACACAACAGAATGGAATATAATAGAAGTGAATAGAACAGAAAAGAAAGGATTAGAAAAAAATATAATAAAATCAACATATTATTAGATGTTATACAGTTTAGATAAAGTGAATAAACATGTTGCAAATAAGATGACAAGATCCCATGTTGATTCTTCCTGTTTTAATTGATAATTATGTAAATACACAGAAGTTCAAGTTCTTCTGCCTATTACCTTATATCCATAGTAGCTATAGGAACTCTTATACAAGAATGAATGCCTGGCTTTAGGCAGAATCATTCAAAAAATTTAATGACAGATCATAATTACATTAAACTTGCAGATGTGAAAAATAAAGAACTGTAAAAAACAGCAGCACAGAGCAAACCAGAACACCACTGTAGATAATTCAGCGTTCTATGAGTAATGATGACACATAAATTATTTAGAACTATGATGTAAAGCAGAACAGTATAATAAAATCAACAAAAACATAAGACAAACAACACTGGAACAGAGCAGAGTGGGGTGGACAGGAGCAGAGCAGAATATATGAAACTATAGTAGACAAGACCAAACTAAACCAGACCAAAATACAAACGTAGAACAGATAAGAAAACAGAAGAATAGAAAAAGAATGACGGGACTCTACTAGGCTGGAATAGAAAAGACTGTAATAAAACTGACCATTTAGTTTGGGGCTGGGAGTTCCTGTTGCTGGTTTCACAGGTTTCTTCTTCTCTCCAGCTACACATACAAGAGAGACAGGGGGAGATAATGTCCCATTGAAACGCATGAGCAGAGCTTTCTAGACAAAGTATAGGAAGATTTTAAAAGGTTTTGGTTTGCATCTTGTTTGACATCAGCTGATTAAGACACTAGGTTCATGCCGAGGAGGACACAAATAATATTACCAAATTAGAATGCAGTGTTGGTCACTATTAGTCAAACATGTGCATAATGAGCTACACGTGTGTTGAAAAGGGTTACCCAATATAAGGCCCTTTAATGATTATTTTTAGGCAATGCAAATTGAGTTCATGACAAATAACTGTTGTGCATATGGGATCCTTTTAAAAGTGACCTGAAGACACTTTGGGTTTGACCATTCAAGGCAGCTTCTCTCATCACTTCAAGTTGCAGCCATTTTTACCAACAAGTAAAAGCAAGCAAGCATGTCCTAGAATCTCAAATTGGATCAAAGAGTGCTTCAATTCTAAAGGCTACCTGGGGGCAAAAGGTTGATGGCATTGGTGGAACAATTTCAAAGTTGAAGTTTTGCACAAAGGTGGGTCCACAAATGTATCTGTTGACATTTCTTGACGAGTAAGACAAAAACTTAACACTAGCTTTTTAATGTGCAGAAAAAAATTGACATTACACATGCATCTTATAGTTTCTGTGATACAACAGAAGAGTTACTAAATAGACCTTGTGATGAGATTGTTTTGTCTACAACTGTTTCCAGGTCAGGATGGCACTTTCAATCTCCCCTTTCAAGCCAATGTGGATGAGAGGTCCTTTAGGTGCTCAGGAAAGTGGAAATTTAAACATCTACAATTCCATTTGCAACTGGGCAAACTCCATCTGCTGCTTGTGTGATACGACTGAAAGCTCCAGAACAGAAAAGACATAGTGAGATTGTTTTGGCAAGTAATGATGTAATTGGAGTACTCCATAACATACACATAACAAGAAGGCACTGGTGGACTGGAATAAAACAAAACTGAATAGATAAAGACCTGGAAATTTCACCCAGCCAGGCCTAACACAACCAACATACAGATCATCCCACTTCAAATAATATGTACAACGGGCAAAAAGTATTTTGAGAGATCCAACCTAGTTTTAGAATATTTAAGCTTTTATATTTACTGATACCAGGATTTTATTGTATGGAACCTTTCTGTGGTAAAGTGAAGATCGCAAAGAATACCCTAAGAGGTATCTGTTGGCCAGGTCACAGTTTAAGTCTGTCATTTTTGGATCAAGAGGTGTGATAAATTCATAACTTTACCTGTAAGGACCTGGGATTGGCTAATCTAATGAAATTTGAAATACCTTGCAATAATGATTTTTATTTTTACATCAGGGCTGCCATACAAGCAACCAGCCCACCAGGAATTCTCACCTTACTCCAGATGGCCAGTTTGCCCCAGTACATCTGCTGACAAAGTGTCTTTGAGCAAGACACACTTTACAGTCCTACCTGTTCACTGATATGTAATTCTAGACGAGATCTTCAATCAAATGGGCTAGAACGATATAAAGTTAGAAGATTCAAATATACCTCGACATATAGGCATCTTTCCTGTCCATGTGCCGTCACTCTTGCAGACTCTGTGTTCAGAACCTCCCGCCAGGAAATAGCCATGCTGACAGCTGTACACCAAAGTGTAGCCAAAACCAGGCAGATCCATCCCCACCACGTCCACATGAAGTGGGCTCTCTGGCTGCTTACAGGCATGGGCTGGAGAATGGAGAATACATTTGTGCAGTGGAGTTAGAATCTGACAGGCAAAGGGCGGATGGGGGATAAGTTGACAAGATAATAGGATGTATGTTTCCTACGTATGCACTCAGGTTGTGATCCGCTCCACGTGAGATCAGGCTGGCAGGTTCTAGAGGAAGAACCCTGAATCAAATGACCCGGCTGGCACTGAAATGACACCACGTTCCCCACCTGTAGAGAGAGCGACAGAGACAGAGTGAGATAAGCGTGTGCATATGCACACAGACACAGACACACACAAAGATAACGAGAGTTATCGTGATCATACCATGCTGTCCACACAATTACACTGTAAGGAAATAAAATTCACAGTTCTGTGCACACATGCATTCAGCCCAAGATAATATGATAATATAGACTTCAGCAGTTTAAGTTAGTAAAATCAAGTGGTTTCCAACATTATGGTCCTTTTAGTGACATTGTACCTTTGTTTCCAGTGTCCATGCTGAGCCACAGTGGAGGGGGTATACTTCCTGGTAGTTGCACAGCACCATCAATAAACCTACACACGATTGCCTGACGAAGATGCCAAATTGATTTGACCACCTTACCAAGCTGAAGCCTCATTTTAGCTTTGGCAGAACTTTAAAATGTATTTTTGCACAGAACAGGGATTTAAGTAAATGAAGGATTGAAGTAAACGAAGGATGGGGCCGGAGGAATGATTACAGCAACCAGTAACTGCTTTAACATACATACAGCATGTTATTGTATAAAGATTAAAATTAAGGGAGAGGAAATCTGAGTCATAGGGCAACTTGACGGCCTTGGGGTTTAATATACCTACCATGTAATCACAATTTGTGCCTCACCCCTTCCATGGCAGCCCTTTAATATGATAAGGCCATTCAGGAAAATTAGGGCTGCAACTACTGTTACAATATTTTCACAATTAATTAATCTGCAAAATAATTTCCCTGTTAATCAAGTTTGACATATTTAAATGTCCAAGCTCACATCTTCAAATGTGTTGTTTTGTGTGACCAACCACTTTCAAAGGCTCTAGTTTCTTCTTCTGTCTCTCTCATCCTCCTTTCCTTCTCTGTCTTTTTAATTAGATAGATCGTAAAGTTTCATTCTAACTATCAAATGAGCTACAACGACAGCTTCTTTATGAGTCAGTAAGTCAACTACGTGGGTAGGAAAGTAGATAAGAGTTAGTTTGTTAGTGCAGATATTTTACCTTGAAACCGTAGGTGCGGTTTAAGGAGCCGTAGCGTGGCGTTCCCGGGTTCTCACAACTGGTTTTGGTCGGTTCTGAAAATAAATGTGGAAGTAATTACACACAAAATCTAAAAGAAAGATAAATTAGCAGTAGCATTATATGTCCTCCCTTAACGCTCCTTTCCTCTCCTCTGTTGTCATGGTAACAGCAGGGTATATATCCCAGCAGGACAGCAGGGGGCAGTAGTGCTTTTTCAGAAAACGAAGCAGGGACAGCTTTGTGTGTGTGTGTGTGTGTGTGTGTGTGTGTGTGTGTGTATGTGTGTGTGGCAGGAACATCAGCATGTAAAGCACATTCTGACGCAGAGCTCGATTCAATACAGCTTCCGAAATGACAGATTCACTATACACTTCTCTTTCTCCCCCTCTGCCTGAACTCTCTCTTCCTATACCTCTCTAACTGCCCACTTTCTCTCTCTCACTGCTGTCTCCCTCTCTAACTGCTCTCTTCCCCTCTTTTTTTCTCTTTCCATATTACTGTATTTCTCTCTCTGCCCGGCCCACATCCCCCTACGTCTGTCTTATTTAAAGAGCAGGCTGCTTCAGCTCAAAACGCATTCTGTTTCAGTCTCACAGTGATACACATCACACACTAACATACAGCTGCAATCATACCCTAATAAATCACCCAAGCTCTCACAGACAAAGCCCAAAAAGGAACATTACATTCTCACTTCACTTCAATCATAGAAAAAAAATACTCTGAGATGTGTGTGTATGCTAGTGTTTGTTTCATTGTCTCAGTCTTAAAAAAGTCCCCATATAAAACTGAAAGATTTCCTGAACAGCACACATATGCTCTAACTACTTCTACTTCTTCTACTTTTTAGTAGTTATAGATTAAGTTTTTACATCAGTTTTTACTTCACAGGAAGCTTTCTATTTTTAGATTGTCTATTTCACAAGAAACATTTGACTTAACAGCAGCTGTAAAGTTCTGTAAGCATGCCTTATTGAGTGCTATTAAGAAACAAAGAGGCAAGTGTCTGTTCACATTACAAAAGCTCTCATTTATTACAATTCATCACTATACTTGATGTTTAAGCACCTGCTCTGAATCAGACATGTGAAGTGGTGCTCTAAACATCACATGGGGTGGTGAATTGACCCAGCGGGACCATTTGTAATGTCTGCTGAATATCCATTCTCATTTTCTTTTTAATCCCTGGATAGCAGCAGTTTGTTTGAAGTTGGATGTGGATGCCCATTTCTGGAAGCCTTTTACTAAATACTGTAAGTTTCAGCGTGTACTTGTGTCTCACTCATGAACAAGCATTTTCTCTTTCATTTCTGAAATGGGATTCCTATATAAGATCCCCCTACTTTTTAGATCATAATAGACATGACTCATACCCGTTTTTTGTTAAACTGCTGTATACAACCCTTCTCTCAGAGTAAATTAATTCAGTTGATTAGTGCAAGCAAATTATAATTATATCTTGAATTGTGCAATTCACAAAGCATCACAATGGGTTTAAGAACTTCATTTTCAAAGTATAGTGGTTTTCTGAATAATGATCAGCTGCACAACAAAGATGAACATTTTTTAGTTATTTGACCATATAAAAGATATTGGTAGAACCCTTAGTGTTCATTAAATGTGGCAGTCATGCCATTACGGCTGCTGGAGACTCTCGGCTGCCCATTAGTGTGTCTTTCCTCCGCTAAGCTATTTTCACGGACCTGGTCTATTTGTTGTTGGAGCAGTTCACAACTTTAAAGCGTGAAGTTCTCCTATGGATGTATATAAATGCTAAAGATTAATTAGCACTTACTGTATGTACATAGAAAACCAATGTAATGTATCCTGTTAAGTCTGTGGAAAAGGATTGCCACTCTTTTGCTACACTATTTAGGAAACAGATAAGTGCACAGCATTTAATCCCTTTTCCCACATGCATTTTGTGTGGCTCTCTCTTTTCAAAAGGAAAACCATTTCTGGACAGATGCTTTCTTTAAATCTAGCATGATGTATCCAATGGCTGTGAAAAAAAGCAGGGAAGGCTGTTGTCACAAGGGTTTTGTTTGATACTGATCAAACTGTGCAGGTTAACCTGTCACCTGTCTTTGCTACTCCAAACGCGAAAAATTGCAAGTCACTATTCTTGACAAACTATGCAGATTGAGGCGGAATATGAAACGTAACATGTAACCTGCATAGTCTACTGAATTAATCAGACAGCATAGCATATGAAGTTTAGGAGCTAAGGGGTATCATATACATGTCTTTAGAAATTAGATAAACTTTATGTCATCATTTAAGACTACCTCCCAGCGTTGGTAACATGTCCCACTTTGTCGCTACAAACATACTTTAATTACAGAATATTTGTTTTGTTGGGATCTGGTCACCCTAACCATATAAGACCCCAAAGTAAAGCAGCCAAATCCAGTGGACATCGGGGTGACAGTAAAATAGTAAAAATGTATCCATATGAAAACAGTTTATGTGAAATGCAAGTCATCTACAAAATTGGACTAATTGTAATGTTATCTTACACTGTATTTAAAAGTTGGAATCATTACTGTATGTAAAATGCAGGACATCTAAGACATTTATTCTATCTACAGGTAACAGTGAGAGAAGCAGCAGTATAAGGAAGAGTTGCCAATTTGGAAATTATACTTTCACTAACATCAGTGGAATCCTTTAAAGCTTATCCTCCTACGCCTCCAAGATTGTCTCACATGAGCCTCCAGTCACTATTCATTATCATTCAAATAAGTCTGTGTAACTTTAACTTTGACAAAACAGTAGCCAGTGAGTAAACAGTAAACCCATGAGTAAATTGAAATGTGGCCGTCAATGATGGGTCAGTAATTGCCATGCTCATTAGGCAGGGGGACATCAAACACCAGGCCAGGCTCCCTGGTGAGCCACAGACCAGCAATACATCATAATAAACTGGCAGGCTAGCCACACTTTTTCACTAATATAGGTTACAAACCCACACAAGTGTTCAGTCAGGAAAGGAAACGTCAAAAACAAGCAATAAAAATATAAATCAACAGAAAACATGTACAGCAATGGAACATGGGACATTAAAATATATAATATATGATTTAAGATTGATGTTTGATATGTCTCTTATTTTAATTGACATGTCACTTATTTTACCTCCTGAGAATTATCATTTGAATGTCTGGGGGCACTAAAGGACTAAACATGCCCGCCTTTTCAGTTTAACCAAGACTTTGAAGTGGGTAAGACACCCCTGCCTGAGGATACCAGACTGTGCTCTAGGTTATGTGAAGATAAATGATTGATGACATAGTCAGGAACTATTAAAAAAGTAATCAGTATATTAAACACATTTTCGGTAAGGGTAAAAAGCCTTGGTACTGTATTTTTTAACAAGTTGGAGACTTAGTTGAACAGCATAATACTAGGGAGAGAGTCCTAATTTATAAATGAATTCAGGTTTGACTTGTATATTTTAATTTGGTTGAGGAAGACCTACAGTATGGGACTGGGTTTTGAATCTCAATACGTTTTTGGTACTGACGAAAATGTAGAGTACCTGCTGTATTGAAAAGTATTGAAAATAGTCAAATCCCAAAAGCTGGCATTCAATGTCGGGTCAGATTCATGCACTTGTTTAATATTCTCTCATCAGATCAATACTGATCTAAATCATAATGTTGCCAATTATGGGAAATATTTATTATACAAAGTTTTTGTGTGGCCGCTTGTGTTTAAACATCCCGTTTCAGAACTTGTTCATATTTCTATCACAAAATAAGATGGCACGATAGCCAGTTCTACCAAGACCTAAAATAATTTTCATAAATATGAATATGAACGTAAATTCTTGCAGTTGAGATTGAGTGATTGCATGATTTCTGTTGGTCATAAAAAATCCACATAACTATAATGTAAATAATAATACATCATAATCAAATTATCTAGGTTAAAGAAAGACCTCCCAAAAGTATTTGGATAGTTTTGTCTGGTCATCAAGTGAACGTAAATGAAATTGAAATTACCGATACAACGAGGCTGCGTACCACTCCAGGTACCGTCACTTTCACAAAATCTAGTTGCCGTGCCGACCAGAATGAGAGGTGGAGCACAACTGAAGGTAACTTCTGATTGGTAGATGAAACTGCGTCCCTCTCTGAAACCCCCGACTGGAGTACCTGGGTCACCACAAAACTTGGCTGCACACACACACACACACACACACACACACACACACAAAAAAATACCATTTCAGTATCCAGTACTAATATTAGGACAAATGTAAATTTTGTGTGTGTATGTTTGTGTGTCTATGTTCTTACGTAAGCACTGTGGTAGCATGCCGCTCCAGGTGCCATTGGCCACGCAGGTCAGGACAGCCGGGAATGAGAGCTCATATCCAGGTGAGCAACTGTAGCTCACACTGCTGCCCCATTCAAAGTCACTGCCCTGCAGTACTCCATTACTGATGACAGGAGGAGCTGGGCAGGTCACCGCTATGAGAGAGAGAGAGTGCATCCAGTTTTAAGCAGCTGCAGGTAAAAATCACTGTTGTGTAAAATGATTGATACATAGCTGTAAAGATAAGGAAAATGGTAACATTTTAAATTAGCTCAGAATTTTAGAACCATTCAAATTTACAAATGTAATTATCTTGTCTAGGAAAACAACTCCAGTAACCGATACAGTTCAAACAAATCATGGCAATTACAAGATGTTACACATGTCACATTATTATATATTATCGTATCTGATTTGTTTGTATTTCCTGATTTTCCTCACAGAGGCGCTGACTGCAAGGAGAGCAGAATCTGCTGTGACAGTCTTTATATATCTGGGGTAATACAAGGGCTTAGAGCTCACTTATGAATACATGCACTGTACTATGCTTACCTGTACAAATGGGACATTTAATATACCAGTAACATCATCTGGACAAAGTGGTGTTAGTGGTGGCATTATAATATACTCTACAGATAAATGATATATATAATTTAAAATGGCCAAGAATATCTTAAGATGACTTAAGCAGTTTAATAAACAATTTACCTGTACACATAGGCATATTCCCACTCCACGTCCCATTTTGGGTGCACGTCCTCACAGGTGATCCATCCTCCTCCATTCTGTATCCTGGTTGGCACTGGAAGGAAACATTCTGACCAATTGTAAAGTCTTCTCCATAGCGAAGGCCGTTAGCTGGCACACCTAGATCCCCACAGTTTATCACTATGAAGATACACACAGGTTGGAGAGGAAGAGATGGGATGAAGATTAAGATTACTTTATAGGTCATGCTATAGCACGAGTATATTAGAATTTAAAAGGGCTTATTGCTCCTGCATACATGCATGTTTGCACAAGAAGAGATAAAGAGGAAGAGGGAAAAAAGACAGGAACAATAGAGGAGGCAGAGGTACATAAATGGACAAATAGAGTGGTAGAGAAAGAGAATAGATACTGTGGGGGACAAAGGGGGAACTGGAGCATTTTCTGGTTGATGTCAATCAGATCTGTCAGTTGTTTTATTGTTGCACATCTATTTTTTATTATTGTTTTTCAAAACTGTATAGGCCAAAAAAGGACCCTCTGATAAATATATAGCAAAATTGACGGTGACTATATGACTATAACGGTCAGAAAATGTAATCCCAGTCTAAACAAAGTGGCAGTGATCCAAGAGATGACTTCAGTAGAACTGCATAGTATCTTTACTAACCATACTTCTCTCTACATCTACCTATTTGTGTAATTTTAAGGTTTGGCTATTACACTGGACAGTGAGTCTGGGATTGGATTGTATGATCTCTTCAGATTCAGTTATGGGCTTTACTTCTTGTGAAAGAAACAACAATGATATTAAAAAAACGGCTGAGGTTGTCCTGGGACTCTTTTAAGGAGCATTAGGATTCCCCAGACTGCACTTATGAAGAACTGTCCTTCATAGTCTAATAGGCACTTTACATGCTTTTAAACCCACCCCTGATACTGTCATGGCTGTTAATAAATGTATTGTGATCTATTGTAAAAGTGATGTCCTTTAAGTCCGGGAATTCTTCAAAAACTTTTTTCTTTCCAGAACCTTGTATGGTTTCTCAGCATTTCACTTTGTTCCTTACTGTTGTGTATTTTATTTTCATTTCTTTGCATAGTGTGTTAAAGTCAAGAATGTCACTGAAAATTGGAAAACATTTAAATACTTCTGGAACTCCTTCATCTGGGGCCCGAAGCTACACAATTTTCACCTTGAGACACAATGTAGAAATGTGTTTAACAAAGTATTTTGTAAGCAAGTATACTCCATGCTAATTGTTAGTGTTATATGCCAATTTACAAGCAGATTTGTAGTCTGTGTAACATGCAGCACTGATTAACACTTGTTCAACCATGTCTTCGGTCACATTTGATATGGGAACAGAATGTTATATTTTATGATTATTTATAGAGTTCAAAAAGCAAATGATCTAAAGTAAACAATGATCAAGGTTATTCATGTCACTCTATAAAGTCTGTAGCAAAAGCATGAAGATTCAAAGCTGATTTCACTACTCAGGACCTATACTGTCACAGAATCATTTAAATTAATGCATTAAACAGGGTCGCAATAGGCTGGAAAGGAAACCTTATAATCTCACAATAGGAGTTTGGTGAGGTTTATGGGTTGCAAAACAAGGATTTGCAACATCATTTGCAAAACAAGGATTTAAAACCCTGATTATACATAGTAAGTAATACATAAAGCTGACAGTGCTCTTTAGCCTGCAAGTCACCCTATGCATGAGCATACAGTCAAAATAATATGGTTAAACAAAAAAAGGGAAACTGTATTTACTTATGGAGCATTAGATATTGTTAAATTATCTATAAACAAGCCATAAATAAGCCATCCCTGAATATACAACAGGTAACTCACTGGTACAGTTGGGCTGTGCTCCTGACCAGGTCCCATTTGCCTGACACAGCCTGGTGGTAGCACCGGTGAGCAGGTAGCCATCCATGCAGGAGTAGATGACAGAGTGAGAAAATGTTGTTCCATCCAAACGAAATACTCTGCCATTACTGGGAGTGCCAGGGTTACCACACTGGACAGCTGTGTGAAAAATGAAATAATGAGAGAGAGAGAGAGAGAAAGCCTTGTGCATCTCAATGAGTTTCAGGACTTTGACTGGTTATTGAAGAAGACTGTGCAGTGCATGGGTGGATCTATAAACCGGATTAGTGTCAAGGTGCTGGGTTATAATAGGGTGAGATTAAGTAAACGGTATCTTCCTACGTTTACAGAAGGGCTGTGTGCCGGACCACGTCCCATTAGGGAAGCACATCCTCTCTGAAGAACCAATCAGATCATAGCCCTCCGAGCAGCTGAAGTGAACCTTGGAACGGATCCTGAAATCCGTTTGCTCCCTCAAACCGTGAGAGGGAATGCCAGGATCGCCACAGGAACCAGCAGTGTCGCCTACAGAGAGACAAACAAGGAGACAGAGTTAGGTACCTGACTTCAAAACTAGATAAAAGATAAAATGTAAAAAAGTAATTTTAATTCATTACAATAAAAAACAAATAGAGAAGGGAAATAATTAGCAAAACATTATCTAAAGAATAACTTATTAATCAACACTGTAAGGTATTTATTTCCAGTTTTAATATAAAACACATTCTCTGGGTACTCCAAGTATGACATGGCCGCTTACAAATAGTAGTGGACTGCACCAACATGTTGGTGACAAGGGGCACACAGTATGGTTTCCTTAAGAGTGTGTGTATGTATGCAGATTGGTGGCACTGTGTGTGTGTGTGTGTGTGTGTGTGTGTGAGAGATAGAGTGATCTTCCCTCTGCCCTTGCAGAGCTGCTTGGTCAGCAAAGTTTGTCTCACAGAGCACTCTCCTGGGAAAACCCACACAATTTCACACACATTGTCACCCACATGTACAAGCCAAACATTTCTGGTCACTACTGCCTATTTTTTAAAGGTATACAATTTGCATATGCATATGTGAGCATATAGTAACGTCAAAACCTGACTAATTGTTTTTGGATAGATCACATAACACATAAAGGAAGACTTTACCATTTGTTTTACTGAGATTTAAAATGTACTCACACCGTTTCCCATCCATTATTGACCATTAATTCAAGGTGTGCAACAAAATACTTTGTTTGATAAACAACCGTCTTAAAATTTGTCTGCAATGTTTTTGTGATTTTTCTCATGCTTCTGACATATTTGGACTATTCTTTAACTCAGATGTTACAAAATAAGCCTTTACTGTGTTGTGTCATGATTATTTGTCTATAAAAGCTTGGCAATGTGAGAAAATGGACTATACAACATGAATAATTTTTTCTTCTTCTGAATATTGGTAACCGATCAGCCAGGGCACATACACACATCTTCAGAGACACTACGACCTATGCAACTCCCAGTGGATGTTCACACACCATGTAGCCTCAGGTGTATCTGGTCTCAACAGGGAGAACAACCAATCTACCTAAAGTCACTGCAAGTGTGTGTATCTGTCTGAATGTGCGTGCACGTATGTGTGCACGTTTTTGTGGGACAAAGCCTTGTGAAAACTAATCTCTGTTGTTTCCCTCAGGTGACTTTGGAACAACCACTAATCAGTCACACACACACACACACACACACACACACACACACACACACACACACACACACACACACACACACACCTATCTGATGGAAAGATGTTGGCTGTAGTCTGGCTTGGTTAAATTCACAGGTTACTGAGCTGAAGCTCCTTTACCCAGGTTAGCAGACGTTCTCATAAAGCTGGATGAGAAAACTACAAGGCTATAACCTTCACACTCGTCTGATCCAGGGACTTACTGTCGGCTTTCGAGTAGAAAAGAGTGGGAGGACAAATAAAACTGAACATGATGTACTTTCTCATAAAATATGCTGGCCTGCAAGTCTTTCATGTTTCTGAATGCTGACTATAACAATGACACAGCATTTCATTGCTGTGAATTCGAACCATAGGCTGGAAAAATGCATATTCAATGTGATGGTCTTCCTTATTTTTCTATTTTAATATAATTTTACCTGGCAAAAATGTGATAATAGAATAGATTTTTTTTGCTTTTGAATCTCAAGTTTTGGGGAGTCACGTCTCAAGTAGGCCAAGGCTCACAGCATTATAGAATACATAAGAGTCTCAAATCCTAATTTTTGTGAAGTGTCAGTTGCCAAATCTGGCAGTAATTGTACAATTTTCTCTATCAAATATGTCTAAACAACTCCCAATTAATTAAATTGATTTTGAAGCTTTGGGGCTGGACACAGTAAGCACTGTGCCTTGTAGTTTAAAATGAATATACTGTATTATGACCCTGAAATGTGGTAACATAACCAACATTATATCAGAAATGCCATTGCTTATCAAGAGTCATGGAGCAGAATTGCAGACCTAGCATTTGAACTTGTGTCTCTACAGGGCTCTGATACAGACCTGCCAGGTAAAAACTATGAATCACTGCTTCGTACACTATTACCCTCCCTCACCCTGCGTTCCCCCCAGGCAATTGCTGTAAATAACAATGAATTCTTAGTCAATTCATCTGGAATGGTGTTTGTTATATAAGCGGCAGCTGGGAGCCTCTCAGTCTGGAGAGCCATAATCATGCCCCCAACCAGCCCACTGAGAACCACATAAGTGAGACAGTTTGTTTTTTACAGGATGGACAGGCTTTATGTCTGGAGAGACAATCTAGATAATTAAGTGGTGAGATATACATATGCAGTAGATCCAGCAGGAAGGAACTGTGCTTGGGTAAAGCAGTTTACAGGACAATGACAACGGTGCATCTACATTACACAATGTTGTCTTAAAATAACTCACCACGAAAAGACAATACAGCTAATACTAAAGAAAATACCCAAGATACATATAAATAAATGTAAGAATTTCAGGATTTATATTTGTTGAGATTTAAAGAACCTACAGTCATTGCTTCCCCTGTCCATCTTTATTCTTATCCGTCAGTTCACAGTATCCATCAGAACTTTAAAAAGTAATTTGAAAGAATCATCACAAGAATAAAGCCTCAAACTTTCTGAAATCACACATACAAAAGGTTTGCAACTAGTTGAAATTGGACCACCAGAACGGAAATGCACAAGGCTGAGGGTCTGAAGATTTCTGTGGGTGTAGAAGGAGGTTATGCGCCACAACCCTTTTAATAGACAGATACTGATATATTTTGTTTTCATTCGCCAACCCTACCATCTATCTTTCCAACCATCCATCCCATTATCCCTTTAACTGAGTGCAAAAGGGTTAAGGAAGTGAGCCTGCAGGATGTTAAGCCATGAAGTGCTCCAAACTCTGTTAAGTCTACATGTTTTAGACCTCTCACCTTTCATCTCCATCTTCTATCCATCTATCTGTCCTTCTGATGCCGTGGACTTTAAAGTCTGTATATTCAATAAAGGTTAAAATGGTTACCAGAGCAGAAGGGCATTGGGGCACTCCACATCCCGTTTAGCTGACAAGTCCTGGATGATTCTCCTTTCAGCTGTCTTCCGCCCAGACAGGAGTATCGTGCTGTTGAACCAAATGTAAACTTATCTCCACTCAGCACACCGTTAGGGGGAGAGCCGGGATGACCACAATCTACAACTAGAGACCAAAAGAGAGAGAGAGAGAGAGAAAGAGGGATTGTGAGACAGAGGGATGAAGGAAGGACAGACAGCTTGTTTCAACTAAACACAGCTTTGTGAGAAGAGCTGCATTGACCTCTGTCATGAACCAGAGGCACAGATTCAGAAAGTAATATGTACTGTATGTTTAGGATTAGGGATAGTGAGACAGATACAGGAAACAAACATTGCTTTCGGAAATGTATGTCACTCTTAAAATTAATTAAACAATGGGTTTTAATGTGAGCTATTATCTTTAGCATTTAGAGCTACATATAGTAGAAACTGAGTGTTACTTTCAAGGACAAGGAACACTTAATTTACTGGAATGATGAAAAGTCTGCTGTCTGAAATCAAGGACCCATTCTTTGAAACATTACTAAGAATTTTGAGTGGTAAATCTGCCACCATCATCATTATAAACTGCATACAGTAAAAACACTATGATCTGTCCCATTCACTGTCAGGTTAAAAGTAGAGAAAAACAAGGATTAAACTAACCTATACATTCAGGTAGGGGTTTGTCCCACTGTCCAGTAGGTTGGCAGGTCAGTACAGGTGACCCAAACAGGTAATAGCCCGGGTTACAGTCGTAGAAAACCACAGTGCCAAAGGTAAAGTTCCCATGCTCTATTTTACTCTGACGGATGGAGTTAGCTGGGATACCTGGATCAGAGCAATTGACCACTATACACAGAGAGACACAGAGACGGACACACACAAATAGGCACAAAGAGAGAAAAGCATGTTATTTGATATGAACCAGTGAGGGTCATTTGTCTTCCATCTCCTCCTTTTTTCCAGTGTTTTGCACTGTGGTTACAGCTCTGTAAAATAATATAGGGCATAATAATGAGGTTGTGGTAAAAAAGGAAGAACTAATTAGGGCTAGAGTTTAAAAGGGTCAATATGGCAAATGTTATGTGATGCTATGATGAAGACAGGTTTGTGTGTCCTGGATCCAGAATCCATGGTGTGCAATGGCTTCATATGCAGAGTTTGTGACATCTGTGGCAGAATGCCCCGACAGGTGAACGAGGCCTCTCCACTTCGCTGTTTAAACAAAGTGGAATAAAACGTATACAAGTCCAAATCTACAGAAACGCGCCATCAATTAGTAAGCTGACAGCACATTTATGTACATGATATTTAGGCAACCAATGTGGGCACGGCAAGATGTCCAAACTAGTGCAACAGTAACTTTCATTTTTTGCGTCCTGCATATGCGTCGACAATGGTCTCAGGTGAGAGCTACTTATAAAAAGAAGTATATGAAATAGGATGCATTTCCTCCCACCATTTAGTTGTTTTCTGTTTAATATATTTATAAAATATCTGGTTATGCCAGATGTAATTATTCCCCTAATTTTTGAAACAATGCAATTACCCTTTTTGCTCTCATTACATAGCATTTTTAATTTTAACCTATTTATTGGCTCTTCATTCTGTAAACTGGGCAAGATGCCGATAGCTTGTGTACAAATTTGAGAAGGAAGCTACCCTTGTCGCTGTGATTGTTGGAGCAACAATCTCAGCTTGAGATCTCACTGAAGTTAAAAGTTTCCTTTCAGGCGCCAGGAGAGCTGTAGAGTAATAAAGCTACCTCAAAACTTCATAACATTAAATAAAGGAAAAAAAGTGACTGAGCTGAAATGAAAATGGTAGGGGTAAAGGAGTATGGTTGTTATAGGGAAATGCAGAAAGGAAAATTGGGGATAAGAGTTGAGGTGGTAGAAAGGTTGGGGATAAATAAGGTTAGGGGTGAATACACTTAACTTTTCTCCCCACCTTTACACGTTGGGGGCGGGTGGCTCCACTGGCGGTTGGCCTGACACTGAGCATGTGCGGGCCCCTCCATTTCGTAACCCCGATGACAAACAAAGCTGACCACATCATTGAGGTTGAAGCCGTTTCCCACAGTACGACCATATATGGGACTTCCGGGATGGCCACAGCTGATTGCTATAGAAAAGACAAAGTGAATCAGGGGTACATTCACCTACATACAGATTTCTAATAACTTAACATAAACATCATTATTTACATCATGTGACTGCAATACAGTAAATTAGACTGGTCATTGCTGGACTTAAAATAAGTCATTTTTTTGTGGATCTTTTTTTTTTTTAAAACACTATTTGTACATTTCCAGTTATCACCTACCGTAAAACAATCGTATTCTCTATTTTAAAAATAACCATAGAAAAACAATCCCAACAAGAGACTTACAAAGACAGACCCAACCCCAAATCAAATGTGGATATTTTTTTGTATTAATATCCAGCAGTGCTAAAGTAATTCAGCAGCCAATTGCCCATTTTTGCAGCTAACCACTGATGCGATTTAAATGTAACCTTATTTTGTAAATGTTTTGGCTTTTCATAACCATCTAATTCTCTCATGAAAAGTTTTCTTCTTGATATGAAAGCCACACAAACATATGATCTAAAGCAGAAATGGAAATCAGAGGCTGTGTAGTTCTCTGTCTAAAAAAACAACCAGAAGCTTTGGGCCAAATAGATATTGCTTTTCTAGAGAAATTTATGATAAATATTTATGAGAATATCAGATAATCTAGAAGACATATCTGGTATCTCCATTTAGGGTAATTATTTTGAAAATATTAGGCCTCAACATCTTCTGTGTTAGCATTGAATGTCCTCTGTTTGCCATTGTTCATAATTATTCATCCTGTTAACTTCACTCACTGGAGCTACTTAGAAGTCTGTGTGTGTCCCTTATCCTTGTATTGCTGACAACAGTGTTTTGATGTTTGTGTAAAAAGAAAGTTTACAGTTACTACTAGCCACTCTCTCATCCGACTCTCAAACTGTCCCCTTTAAATGTATCGGTTCACAGAGATGAGAAGGGTTTGACCAAATGCAAAGAAAATAGGAAATATACAGACTAAGTGTGTGGAAAGGTGAAAGGTGTTTTTCCCACTTGATCAGTGAGAATCAGGAGTTTGTTTGCTTGCCTAAGATACAAATGTATCTCACACTGTCAGCATACCTCACCCACACACACACAATCATAGTCCCATCATCATTCTGTGTTTGTGTCTCTAAACAAGAGCCTCTCATCTCCATAATTACAGTATAATTTCGCTGTAAAATGATTTCCCTCAATAACTCCTGCATGAATAACCTCAATAAAAACAGCATAGCACAGAAACAGCAGACAAGCAGAACTATTCTAAACACATAGACACAGATGCATCTCATTCCCAAACATACACTAAAACATACTATCCAATTTAACTTATTTTTGTTTTAAGGGTTATAGTAAAAAGAGTAAACTTTCATAGAATAAATAAACTCCCTATCATGCCCCTGGTATTTCAGAAATGTCGAGACTACGTCACCACCTCCCTCTGTTAAACATGGTTCTAATTTAGCGAATATACAGGCTGTCTCCTTTGGGAAAAGGCTCCTGTAATTGGCTTAAGATGGCACTCATCATCACCACCTTAACGTTATCCAGTTGCTGCCTACGAACAATCAGGATGCTCAAAGCAAGTAACCAATTTTAGAAGATTTTCACAAAAGCCTGGACATGTCAGGGCCGTCTGCTTTATCTTCAAGCCTAGCTATTTATCTCATCCAGGCCATACTGGCAGTTAGGCCCTAGTAACATCAGAGTAACATCAGCAGTCTTATATGAAGGGCCCTTCATATAAGACTGCTGATGTTACTCTGCAGAACCTCAGGACTATTGGGTGAAAAGAAAAGGATATTTCTCAAAATACAAACCGTATGCTGAATCACTCTTAAACAAAAGGTTTAAGGTTTAATTTGGACTTTTCCACTCTTAAATTAAATTTAAGGGGGGTTTATCGACTCTAGCAGACAAACTCACAGAGGTGTTGTTAGACCTGGGCCTGCCTGGCTACAGCCCCGAAGGTTTTATGAATATCTCCTGCTCTCTCTCTCCTTTTTTACAAAAATAAGTATAATAGAATAAAAACACCCCAGAATGGCACATGCAAAATCACGCAGTCAGTAAACATCTATATCAGAGCTTCTCAAAGTCTGGACCAAAGACCGCATCCGGACCAATCAGCAAGTCAATCCGGACCCAGCCCATACCTCTTGTTATGAATACAACAGCTTATGAAGTGTAATGTTTTCTATTTTTTAATACATGTTCTAAAAATAAACAAAATGTTAGTAAGGTTAAATATACAGTAGTGGTGTAATTGACCATAGCTGATCCATAATCTTCTTGGCACGCACCACGGATTTATTGCAGTTTAAACAACGTAGTATAAAAAGCAGTTTTTCTTCTGCTGTCATGTGAATGGGGTTGCAACAGAGGTGGAGATGGAGCAAGACTATGTCGCCTCGGTAGCTTGTTCAAGTCACAGTGAGTCAGGGCAATGCAAATAAAGTGGTTGCAAGTGTGGTTACACTTTTCTAAACTCCACACAGACAACGTTTACTACAATATAATATATTGGTAAGCTGAAAGTGGTCAGGGTGTGGTAACACTTGCTCTGAGACGACAACGTTCTCTATGCCCTGGTGACAGACTGACAGGTAGGAGGTTATAGGGACGAGTTAGGTAATGGAGAGGGACGTAGGAAGAGGTTTTATATTGGGTGGTGTGTAAAATGTTATAAATAAAGGTAAATGTGAAGACTGTTACTGAAGACAGTATTTTTTTACAGTTACAAAGACACCTTTCCTCTTTTGGCTGACTACAAATATATCAAACAGTAAATCTTAATTTGGCAGACATTTTTTATTAGTATGCCTCCAAGGTAATTTGTTAGATGTATGATATTGATTATTCAATTCAAAAGAAAATGCTGAGCACGTTTTCAAAAGGTTGGTAAGGACTTCAATTTCTCTATTTGGTATATGGCATATGGTGGAAGATATTGAAACATATCAAACTATTCAAGCTTCAACTGGATACACTTTGGCCTCAAACATTTGAGAGCAATTTCTGTTCATACCCTGCATGCACACACACAAATGTATATAAATCTCAAAACAACTGTCCATTTGATAATGTTTCTGCAAAATAAACATATCATGCTACTGAAAAAGCAGATCAGCAGTTATAACATGTGAGATGCAGTTTCAGAGCTAGTTAGCGGCATCCAGGCAGTCATCCATACAATAAATAAATGTGGAGGGGGTGTATTACTTTGTTCGTTAAGGTGAATCTTCAGTGAGAGGTGTGCTTGTGTGTTTTTCTTACATATACAGACAGGCAGCTGTCCAGACCACTGGTTGTCTTGGAGACAGATTCTAACCGATGAGCCTATTAGTCGAAAGCCAGGCAGACACTGATACACCACAGTGTCACGGTAACCAAAGTTCTCGCCAATGACCTGGCCGTTCACAATGCCTTCTGGGATTCCACAGTGACCAGCTGAAAGACAGAAACAAAGGACTCAGACTATAGGTAACACTGTCCTGGAACTTTCTTTAGTAATGTTGCTGTGAAGATACTATTGTTTTTGCATTGACTTTTTGTTCTTTCATGACTAGTTTAAGTACCTATACCTATGTTGTATCTATAACTACGTTTCTCTATTATCCCAGGCCTTGGCACTCCTATACCTAGCTCAGAAACAGACCAATGGACATAATCTAAATCCTGTATTAAACCTGTGGGTTTAATCTAATTAGGATTTTTAAACATATTTCCTGTGCCTTTTGTCTTTTTATTTACTTGCTTTTACTTACTTTGGTCTGGACCAATAGCGAGTTGTTCTGCAAATATTTTAATATCATGTTATACCTTACAGTGTTATTGTTTCCATGAGATGCATTCACTGGGTTATTTTCAGGGATACAAAGACAATATCAGCACCACAGTAACATTTTAATCAAACCTTGAGGGTTGAACATCCTCCTTGGCATGGGAGACAGTTTTTTGCCTCCATATGGGACGTTAAAATGGTAAATGTCTGAAACCTTTTGCAAACCTGTAAAAGTAGGCAATGGCAGCTTGAAACCTGGTTTATCCTGTCAAAGAGACGTGTGATTCTGAGCAAATGCACACCATGGAACATCAACGCTGGAGCACAACAATCACTTTATCTTTACAAAATAATAGAAGCTCTGTCACAAAACGGATGACCTGTCATTTACGGTGAAGGCTCAGCTGGTCAGTCGCCCACTACAACATTTTCACAGCTGTGTTACTGTTCTTTGCAATACCTTTGAAAGCCTCTGCGCTTCAAATAGAGATGTATCTGTGATTTTAAATCATCAGACTTTACCTAGTAACAGCTAACCAAACAAAAAGAAAGAGTTTACTCCCTCATCAGATTCTTCCCAGAGGTCTGATGGATGCACAGTGCCAATGCAAAAAAAGTTGGAGTAAATGTGTATGTGCTGTTCTCAGAGAGTTTGGATTGAGTATTGATTTAATTTTTTACAGTAGATACAAACGGCACTGCGTTCCTTACGTCAGCAAATGCTAACAATGTCAAAAATGGCCAGGGAAATGGGAGAAAATGAGAAGAGAAAAGGTTGCCTGATATCACTTATATCATTTCACATCGTCTTTGAAGTGTTGATTACTGTTAAGTTAAAGGGCATTACTCAAGTGAGTCACACTTTACTTTCTTGAACAGGAAAAGGATAATAAGACAAGTTGAATGAGAATGTTGTATATAGCACTTTCTGGGGCTCAATCTATTTATTTTGTGACAGAATCATGCTTCCTCATCAGTCTAGGTTAAGTTTCACTGAACTTTTCCCTTATAAATTGCATCTCATATCCCCCTCAGCCTGTGAAGTATTCTGGGAATTGCTTTTTCTACTGGGGCTTCATGGAGAAGTGACAGCACCATCTCACAACATCTGTTACCTCTGGCTGGCACACTGACAGAAGAAAGTAGCTGTTTTTTGTGACTTGTATAAAAAAAAGAACATTCAAATTGAATTTATTGTGTGCACAGCAGAAGACGAGGATGAGGCCAGAGGGAGCAGCTGTGTAGCGGGACCAGAGGTGCAGGGCACATACAGTGCCTACCTTTGATACCTATCCTCACTAGACTGACTTGAAAAATCACAGCATTCATACTTTCTTTTCTAATGGTCAATGTTTCAGTGTATGTGTGCGTGTGTGTGTGTGTTAACATGCAGTGTATGTCCTAAGCCTTAAATATAAGTAAGGAAATGACTGTGTCTAGATATACTTGGATTTTATTACTCATTTTAGTAGCATTTAGTATGCACCTAAACACCGTGTTTCCGTTCCACTCCAAAGCCCAGATGACAGGCACTCTCTGACAGCTGACCCTACTAGCATGAAGCCAGCATCGCAGGTAAAGATGGCCGTAGCACCAAATGTTGTCTGAGTACCAATCTTCTTCCCACTGGGTGGAGATGGCAGCTCACCACAGGAGATAACTGAAACACAAAAACAGACACAATCAATTTAATCTGAGTAGTTGGTAGAGCTCATTGGTTTCAGCGAGGAATGTTACCAATAGTGGGGAGTGATTTATCACACAAATATTGCAAATAATGCCAAAATAGTTTTTTTTCTATATCGGAAACTTTTCATAATGCCTGGCGAAAAAAAAATCTAAATTTTTCAAATGTCACAGAATTTGTAAGAGAGACAGGACATTGATTCAAAATGTCGAGGAGTCCCCTGACGTCAAATAATACAGGACAAAAAAAAGGTCAATGTGACTCTTTTCAGGTTAGAGCGTGGATTGGACAAATCGAATATTTTCCTGTACAGTAATTCAGTCATCATTAGATTGAATCAAATTAGTAGAAATAAAATCTAACCACACCAAGATTAAACACACAAATCCTTAGAAAGCAGTACATTTGAAATGACAAACTTTTAGAGCAACGAGACTACAGCGTTTTAAAAAAGGACTTAAAACATTCCTTTTTTGCTATCTATGGCTTTTAATTAATCGCTGGCTGCTGATTTTAATCTTCCAGTTTTATCCTTTTATCTGTCTTTTATACAGATGCTTTTACACTGTAGCACTTTGAGATTTGTTTTAAATGTAAAGTGCATTATAAATAAAAAAAAGATTATATCATAACATTGAAGTTACGCTGCAATTTGCCACATTGTTTGTGTTTACATGTTAAAGATGTCAGCTGCTAGTTTTCAAAACTCACAACCATTTAATTACAATTTTGTCTCAATCCCTACTCATATCAGTTATTCAAATGGTCCATACTATAAATGCCAATGGTCAGGCTGCCTAATGTTGTTACTTTTGTTGTCATGGCTCACAAGCTTGACTAAAATATTAACAAATACATTTAATAATCTGAAAATATTCTGAGGGCTTGTGTATAATGGGTCATGAAATCATCAAATGTGTGTTACTCACCCTGGCAGTGTGGTCTCTCATTTCTCCAGCTCCACACGCCAGTGGGTAAGCACTGGATGTGGGCGGGGCCTAATCTGTAGTATCCCGGATCGCAGGTGAACACAATACGAGTTCTGTATTCATAGTGTGAGCCGTTGACAATCCTCCAGCGGCCGTGCTCTAAAGAAAATGACCCGATGCTGGGACATACCACCACTACAGAGACAGACACAGTGTGAAGAGAAAGTAAAACCTCATGACATTCCAGCCCAGTCTCATGGCAGTTTGTGAAATGGTCACATTATTTAATCTATTGATTTGTGTACAGGTCATGTTAATGTCGTAATTTTTGTGTGTTGATTATGAATTTTGAAGTAATGTATTTCAATGGGAAGCCTATTTCGTGATCACAGAATGATTACGGTAGCGAGTATTATTGAAAAGCCGAAAATCTGCACAGGGAGGTTGGTCGGAGTGGTGGATGGGTCAACACAGGACTTTCACCCCGGAGACCAAGGATCGCGTCCCGCGTGTTGCAGTTCCTTTCCTGTTCTTTCCAAATCTAACCATCAGATTTGGTTTTCTATTGTTGATATTCTACTGATACAGTATCTATGTGTTACTTACCAGAACACCGTGGAATCTTATTGTGGTTGCTCCATGTCCCATCAGGTTGACAGATGGCTGATGTCAGTTCTTTACTGGAGAGTCTGTACCCGTCATTACAAAAATAGGAAACTCGTGTTCCGACGGAGTAGTCGGCTGTTAAGACGCCGCCGTTTATAGGAGCCTTGGGTGCCCCGCATGAGACAGCTAGGGGAGGACAGAGCACACTGGTTAAGAAGACAGCATGCGTGCAGACACACACAGAAGCCCTAATGCACACTTATGTCTGTCAGGCAGGCAGGTTTGATGTGTACTTTGTTTGAAATGTTTCTTGGGATTCAAAGCCACCAAATGCATTGCGCATTGATAAACAAGCTGACATATTTCCTTCAATGAAGCCATCAAATTAAAAATATACAATCAAGAGACGCTTGATCTTGAGTTCCAACCAGTTCTAAAAAAAAACACATCCATTTTGCTGAAAATACGTCCCATTTCACAAAGTGCAATACACACCAGCACTTTATGCGCTTGGCACTATAATTACTACAGTTGCTATTTAAGATGTTGTTTTGTCTGTACAGTCTTCTTTATGTCCTAAGATGTTTCATTGATATTCTGTTTATATTTTTATGTTGATTTTAAAAAGGTTTTTTTGTAACATGTTGTGAAGCAACAGATTGTTGCACTATGCCCAAGACACATTTTCCCTCGGGGACAATAAAGAGTATTCTACTTCAGTTCAGTGTAGCTTGAAGTGTACGCACACATTCCACACACGGACAAACAAACAAACACACCTTGACACGCAGGTACAGGAGAGTCCCATGCGTGGTAGCCCAGTGACGAGCGGCGACAGGTTGCTGTGGCGTTGCCTATAAGACGGTAACCACGGTCGCAGGCCCAGCGCACCACACTGTTAATATGGCCGCCAGTTTGAGAGGAGATAGAGCCATGGAGTGGAGAGTCAGGGGTTGAGCAGTACAGAGCTGGGGTGGAGAAAACAACATTTATTTAAAAGAACGCAGACTTGTTAATGACTCCCCACAGGGTGGTTGACTGGCAGTGAAACAGGAACTACAAAAGTTAAAGCCAAGCAAAAAAGGTACTATTATACAGTATTATTCTATAACCATACCAGAACTGCTGTGCTACGTTGTAACCATATTATTGTACACTACTCGTTACTTAATCTAGCAGAGCAGGAAAACAGATCAATGCTGTGATTAACACAGAATGTATGTCTGCATGCACATGTGCAATCTAATAACTATTACCAGTCTTACGTGCAAGGTTTGAGTGTTTCTGACATTATATTCCATCATTTCCTAAAACTTTCAATAACATGTGTCACTACTGTATTTATGACAGGAGGCCCAGCCAAAATGGACTAATGGCACATATCTCGTTTGTGAGTAAATTTTATGCATTTTAAACAGTGCTATTAGAGGCATGAGTTGGAGTAGGATGTCATGACTCCAAGTACAATATCTCACTTGTTGGGTTAAACTAAACCAAATGTTGCGTGAGCAAAATTATTAATGACCGCATTTGTTAAGTTAATTACCAGTTCCAGCATATCCAAAATCCAAGTGTTTAAGCTAATTTGGAGTTATCTGACAGGCTGTATGAATGCAAAATAAATAAATAAGTCCCTCCCGGCAGAACATTTTGATCAATCAATCAATGAGTAGAGTTACAGTAGATGTCAGACACTACCTAACACACAAATAATATGGCTTTATACAATTTTATGAAATATTCTTAAACCAAGAATCATTCATGCTTTACTCCAGATAATATTGTCTGCTGCAGGCAGAACAAGATGGAATCCTGCTGCAACTGCCAACAGCCTGGCGATCAGTTAAGCATAGTCTACGTTTGTCTGTTGTTTATAGATGATTCTCTCTTTGTCTGACTCTGTATCTATGGCTGTAGATAAAAGCCCTTATACAATGATGTCCGTATCTCATATGATAAGTGACCAGTAGCAGTTTCATTATTTTCCTTAGTCATAGCATATAAAAATGACCCATGTCTGGGTCCAGTTAGATGTTGTCTTGGGCAAGTTGCCTGATCTGTAACTCTTTAATTTGGACAAGCGCACAAAAACAAGTTCTTAACTGGCCTTATTTATTAGTGATAAGGCTGTTTTATATGTCCCTCTGGTCTGTCACTGGCTGAGTATCATCTGTGTGGTGGGTTTAGGAATCAAAATAAACTCCAATTAAAAGGTAGTGAGGTTTTTTTTTCTTCTTCCTTTTACTGTGCTTTCTTTGCTTTCCTTCATTTTCCTCGAAAATACAGAATCAGTGCCGGCAACGGTTTGTACAGTTTATCAGTGATTTCTAATGAAAGCTCTCTGACACAAATTATTTCTAAAAGCTGATGGATGTGGTAGTGGGGTGGTATTACTGAACCTGCATGAAGGCAAAGCAGCCAGCTGACAATCTCTCTTTGGATCCAGTCCAGGCTCTTTCCCTTATAACATTTTTTTTGTTTTTTTTCCTAACCAAATTATCTAAAGTACTTTGGACTATTTAGAGATAAAACTGAAAGTGAGTGTATCTGAAAACAGTGGCACAATGGTAAGCACTGTGGCCTCACAGCAAGAAAGTACCGGGTTCGAACCCTGGTCCCATGCCTTCCTGTATGGAGTTTGCATGTTCTCCCTGTCTCTCAGTGTGAGTAGATTTTCTCTGGGTGCTCTGGACCACTAAAAATTTGCTCCCCTCCCTCTCTACCAAACTGATATGTGGGGAGCGGCTGGCGTTGTAAGGCTGCCGTGTCTCACTCAGGAGGGTGCTACACATTGGTGGTGTAGAGTAGTGCTGAAGCGCTTTGAGTGTCTATGATAAAGCGCTATATAAATGTAATGATTATTATTATTTTAAAGAATGATGGCATTACACTGCTGCTTCAATCACACAATGACTTTATATAAAGAAATACCATCTTATCTTGTTATAATGACAAAGTTTCTTCTTAAAACAAAATAAGTTGGTATGTCTTAATAATGAGAAAGTGGCCATTATAACGGGAGAGTTCAATTTTGTCATTGTGATTATAAGCATATTTTGTGCTTTCAAGGGGATGATGTCATATACTGGCCTGATTGTGCAAAAGAAAAAAAAAAGAAAAAAAGATAATTAAGATGAACCACGATATTAATTGCCTTACAACACATGTTTAACAATCCTCAAATATGCTCACATTAATCACAGCTACCAAAGAAGGTTACTGAGAATGAGGGTCCTGGGAGGCCTCTCCGTTATTATTCAGTGTATAATTCATCACACAGAACTGTGGTGTTTTAAAGGTTAAAGAAGCAAACTCCTGACGAGATGGTATGAAGTGAAAAAGCAAACTGACCTGGTAATACCGTCTCCTCCTCCTTAAATGTCAGAAAAATGCCCTTGAATAAAGCACTCAAGCCTAATAACCCAAGTGAAGGTGCTTAATGCCCAACAGTCTAAAAGTCATACTTATTAGGCCCAAGTGCATGACTCTCTAAAAACAAAGATTGCTGTGAAACAGCATCTGCGCTAATCAAGCTTTCCTTGAATAAGTACAAGTTAACAACTAACCCATAATGCAATTTAGTAAAGTGCTTTAGGAGACAGACAGAAGTGAGGTACAAAAAGTAAGCCGAAGAAACAAATTCCATGGGTGAGATGTTATTTACTTTCTTGTATATTCCCGTTCTTAAAAAAATCTTTTCTATTCAATATCACAAATTGAGAAACTTTCTTAACTAATTATAATGAATACATTGACACAACTTAGATGTTGAACTACTCCCACAAATGCACTCAGAATGTCGGTCTTGGTCTTTCTGTCTGTCCCCTTCCTTATTTCCATGCATTATGATGATATAAAGTAGTAGTAAAATAAAGTTGGGATACATACTTTGGTACTCACCAACATAGCGAATTTTGAAGCCTTTCTTGTTTGTGCCATGGTCTGAAGACCAGCTGACCAGGAACTGGTGACCAGAGGATGTGAGGTTAAAGGGTGTTGGCAGGTCTCCACTCAGCGTTGCCAGAGTGGGACTGTTGGATGTTGGACCTGAGAGAGATCAAGACAAAATGAGAGGAGAAGGAGGAGAGAGAGAAAGAGAGAATGGAAAAGAGTGAATGAAGGAGACAGTACAAATAAACTGTGATTTGTTCTATCCTAGCACTTTATATTTTTGTGGTTATGTTGACCATCTTCACAACTTAATACTTTTGAGAAAGAAAGTGTGTTTGTGTGTGTGTCCATGTTTGTGTGTGTGTGTGTTGCTCACATAAGAAATGCTGCACTTCTTAGCCGAAATTGTACTAAACTGCATGTCAGTGTGTGTGCTCTTAAGTGTATTTTTATTACCATCAAAAATCGTCAACACGTCAAACTCTCTCTCAGTGTGGAAACTTTCAAAGGTAACAGTGACATTGTATCCTTTCTCTACTGTGACGCTCCATGAACACATTTGGAGGTTAGGGTAGCTTTCTGGCCAACCGGGGCTCAGGATGACACCTGATGAGTCATATCGTACATCATGCGCAGGACATTGGACTATGGACAGAAAATAAAGGGAAAAACAAGTTTTGTTAAATGAGTATGCACTAGGTCAACGTCAAGTATTTGAAAAAGAAATTAAAAACACTTCATTTGCTATTGCGTTAACATACACACACCTTGGCATGTTGGAGGTGGTGCATCCATCTGTAGTCTTTCTCCTAAGCGACATGTGAGAATCTCACTGCCAACCAATGAGAATCCAGGATGGCATCTGTACCTAATGATGTCACCTGAGCGTCAAATGGATATGAATGATGAGAGTGTTTAGGAAGCAAAGTTGAGGCAGTGTGAAGGAAACAATATTGTTGATTTCTCTTACAGTATACAGTCAGCGGTGAAAGTAACAACATACATGTACTCAGTACATTTAATTCAGCACACATTTGTGGTACTTGCACTTGATTTGAGTTTTTCCATTTCACACCAATTTAATACTTCCTTTAATAATATTTGACAGTTATTCTAGTAACCAGTTATTTCACAAAATAAGGTTTACATAGAAAACATATGATCATCTTATTAAGATGAAACAGTAAAATCATACTTGCACATTAATGCAGTAGCCCTTTTTCTGCTTTGAGTTGTGATACTTTAAGGGTTTTGATAATAATTCTTGTGTACTTGTACTGGAGTAACATTTTTAATGCAGGACTTTTACTTGCATTGAAGTAGTCCTGTTGTGTCTTCTGTTATTCAAGTAAAGGGTTTTAATACTTCCTCCACCACTATGTAAAGTGTATTAATTTAAAATTTACATTCTAAATTTACATAACGTATTGCGTGTCTGTATTATTACATGTTTAAAAGTAACATATCCTTTATGGTGAAGACGATATGTGATCCCATGTTAGAAACTGGAAAGTTACAAGTCTCAAGTCTACCTCCTTCATCAAATTGACATGTCTAGAGGCATTGCAGGCAGACAGACAACTCACCTATCTCCAACTCTCCGTCTTCCATCAGCATGTCAGCATTGGGCACTTCTGGAGGAGGCTGGCAAACCCTTAATTGGTAGGCTAGGAGAACAGACACAGCAAAGGAAGGGAGACAAAGTGAAGGACATTATATAAGATGGTGTGAGAGAAAATGTGGTCTATAAACCTAAGATTGGTAAGCAAAGGGAAAAAAAGACTTTCCAATGTTTTGGAAACTGACAAGAACTCCCTTTACTGTGATTTTTGCACAGTAAAGAAAAGGGACCTGCACTAATGTGTACTGGACAATTCCAAGTTGTCTGTGCTTGTAAGAACTGCCCCCGAGAATCAGAGATGGGAAGTAACGAAGTAAAAATACTTTGTTACTGTACTCAAGTAGATTTTTCAGATATTTTTACTTTACTATTTATTTTTGTGGCGACTTTTTACTTCTACTCCTTACATTTTAACACAAATATCGGTACTTTCAACTCCTTACATTTTACAAAATTGTCTCGTTACTTTAGTTTTGTACAAGAGGTTGTCATGCCAGCGAGCGGTTGCGCGCGCCACACGGAGAAAAAAGTGAGATAAAAGAAAAAGAGATAGCTGTCCGGAGGATAACCAGCTGAGATTGTGTGTGTGTGCGTCTTTGAGAACTGTAAGTCGTATAACTCATGTTGTCAGTTCACTTAAGCTTGTTGTTGGTCTATAGAAGTTAGCTAGTGGTTTTGGTGTGTTCTTCACCTGTTCACCAACTTCAGATACTGTAATTCAATTGACAAGTGGATGAAAAGCTAGAGAGAAGTTGTCTCCGTCTGACACACCTGGGGCGAAGTTGGAAACCAGAATCAGCTTTAAGACAGTCCTAATCTAGTCCTTAACTTCACTGGAGTTATCGTTATTATTGTTTATGTCATCAATACCATATTCAATCTAAATGGATAGGAATATATCTGCTGTACGTTGCATTTGACGCACGACTAAGTCAACTCAACAGATTCGGCATTCTGCATTCATTCACAGCAAATCATTGCGGCTTGATGGCGCTAACGTTAGCACATACAGTAATAGTATGGAGGGCGCTAACGTTAGCACATAGTAGTATGGATGGCGCTAACGTTAGCACATAGTAGTATGGATGGCGCTAACGTTAGCACATAGTAGTATGGAGGGCGACATGATTAAAAATGAAGAAAACAGAGATCCGGCAGACAAGCAGCAAGACATTTCCAATCATCCTCGGCCTGGTCTGAGAGAGATGTTTGAGACAGTAGGCACCAAGAAGGACTCCTGGCCAATGTGCTGGGGAACTTCTTCATTAATGTCTGTTTAGTCATTCATATTTTAATTTCTTTATTTTAATTCCAGTGGTCATATTTGAGCAACACCCACATACATGTATATTCATTTAAATGTTAGGGGGAAGATTAAAAATAGAAACTGGATCTGTGAATTCTCACAGAATCACAACACAAAAATTCATATCTTGCTAATGAGTCAGAATCATATTAACCTGGAGTCCCAGTCTCTGTCATAATAATCATATATGTTATGTTTTAGGCCTCTTGGCAGACAACCATTTAAAATGTAGCCATTGCCATATAAAGACCGTGTTCTCCATGTCCACTGAAGTTCCTCAGCATGCTCTCTAGTAACATTTGTGTGCTCCAGGTAGCTTTGCATAAAAAATGGTTGTCATTCACATGGCTACTTTTACTTTTATACTTTAAGTAAATTTCCAAGCCTGTACTTTGTTACTTTTACTTGAGTAAAGAAGTTTAATCAGTACTTCCACTTTTACCAGAGTATTTTTTAACACAAGTATCTGTACTTCTACTTAAGTACGGAAAGTGAGTACTTTAGCCACCTCTGCCGAGAGTGAGAAATCTTTACAAAAAAAAAATAGTGACTCAACCTGTTTTCTGTTTATTTAATTCAATCTTGCTTGTTTCAGTTTAACTTCACTTTTAAAGTTCAGATGGTCAGGCCAGCAAAGCTTGGAATCAAAAACAGACCGGCTAAGCAGATACACAGATACAGCAATGTCTTGAATCATAAAAAGGAACTCACTTCACAGCTACTGAGCTGAGGGCTGTAATCAATATTACTGCATGACCATAGATCACTCACTAACAGTGAGACAGACAGAGAGAGAGAGAGAAAGAGAGAAAGAGAGAGAGAGCAAGAAAGAGAGAGACAGGGCTGAAGGCTATAAGTCAGGATGAAATTGACTATGAAAATGAGACCTGCCAATAGTATCTGCTTCTCTCAGGCATATCAAAGCCCTGTGGTCTCTGTGTGTGTGTGTGTGTGTGTGTGTGTGTGTGTGTGTGTGCCAGCATGTGTGCATGTCTGGGTGTGCTTGCATGTGTGTATGTGTGTGCAGCTATGTCTATGTCTATGCTTCTGTGCGCGAGAGGAGAAGATCACTGTGAGCAGTCATTGATCTCACTAAGCTCCAGGACCATTTTTTATAGCTACTTCCACATTCATGTCACATTAGCTTTCTCAGTCTCACGTCCATGACAGCATTATCCACCACTGTGTGATCCTCATCACTGCATGGAAGCACTAGCATTCAGATCCTTGACCCAAAGATAAATAAAAAAAAGGATAGTGACATAGATAAACATCCCCCCTTAAACAGTGGATTGATGCTTCCTCTGGGATTGATTTGGCATCGCAAACTGTGACATTCTGAATTTCAGTTGCGTCACTGAAAGATGCTAAAGAAAGAAATGCTACAGAAAGAAAAACATGTTGGACTTTGCTACTTAAAGTTGGAACCTATTGCTGAAGAAACTCTATCCCATATTTATTTATGAAGAATTGAATCCATCTCTGCACAAATCAAATAGAGTGTCTATCTCACATACATTGTGGTTACCTAACACTTTCTCTCACCTGTCTTTCTTGTTACATTCTCTAATAAAACAAAAAAAATAGAAAGAAAAAAAGTTGTACAAATTAATGCTTACAACCACTGCCGTACATGTCATCCTGTCTCCCTCTTATCCATCATCCCCTGTCACTCTCTGCTGTGCATCCTCCAATAAAGCAGAAATTGAAAATAAACTTGAATCCATCAGATGTGTTGTGTGAGTTTGATAGCTGACAGTTAAAAACAGAAATTCATTAACAACATGACGTCTATCTGAAAAGGGAAAGCCTGCTCAACAAATAAACCCAACTTGACATGTTTTTACTAAAGAGCACTGCACAGAAACTAATATAAGCTTCACAAGGGAAAGGGCGGGGGCTGTTCACATACAGTGTATAAATGAATGTGTTGTGAAGGGTATAAAGAAAGTTAGACTAATTAGAAGCCATTATGTCAGACTTAACCTTCATCCAAAAAGTACTTTTTCAGGAACATTTTGATGAGGATGAGGAATATAAGCAGCGTTTACTGTTTAGTGAAAACCTTGTATTGCCAAAATAAAAGCTTTCATTCATTCTTTGTTAGTTTGATGATAATGCTTTATGATGGCTGATAAGACATGAGGTTAATCTGTTATCTTTTATTTAAAGTAAAAACATTATGGGATTAACTTTATAAGATTTTTACATTCCTATTAATACTAGACCATACACCTTCTGTAATCAAGGGACACTACACTATATCTAAATGTTGGACAGATTTAAATAATTAAAGACAGCGGAGATAACATACAACCCTCTCCTAAATATGAGGATTTCTTAAATGAAAGAAAGATACCTTACTACTTATATGATTTTGCTTTTCCAAAAAAAATAAGTAAGGGAATTTAACAAAATACACTGTCACTTGGACAGTATGTACTTTTTTATCAATTATTTGAAATAATTGAGTTTATGTGATCATCACAAAAACGAGCATGTGATTCTTTAAATGGTCAAGTCAAAGAAAGAAGACACACGGAGTCATATGTTTTCACATGACAGTCGATGGATACAGACAAATAAAGCCCAAAGTGTCTAAAGATTGATGTTGCAGGCAAAACAATGAAAAAAGATGATTGCAGAGGGTTTTCATCTTAAACTGCGGTTGAAAACAAAGGTACATTTAAGCGCGCTGAATGACCTCAGCAAAAAGATTGAAATGAAATGAAAAACTGAATGACCCAGACAGTTTTGACATGGAGAAAGAGCAGCACAGGAAGAGAAAAATGCAATCTTCACAATGCCGTAGAGGCAACACAACTGTTTGTGTGCACTACAGCAACATAAAAAGCTATTGTGTTCAGAGGCTATTGTGCAAAGTGAGACCAACTAATGCACAGATAATCACTGAGGGCACTGTTTTATGAAAATGTTTCCTTTAGAATAAATAATTTGTTTCACGATAATAGTAACAAAACAAAATTATTTGAAAATCATCAAAATATCAAGTTTATTATTCTTTAGATTATGTCCCGTTTCATGTGTTGTTGAAAGTTAAAGCTATTACAGTAGTTTATTTTAATTTGATAGCAATTGTTTTAAACAAGGAAAACTTTTCACCAAAACTGTTTTTTTTAACAAACCAACTTTGTCCTAAGCTACTTTACTTCCAACAATAGCAATATGTATATATTGCATATGGCAATGGTAATATGTTATATATGTAATATGTTTCTTACCTTACATTGATCACTGATCTAAAGTATTTTATAATCATATTTGGGCAAGAAACCCACTGGTCAATGCATTCTGTAATGAAACAAGTGAGACCTGGAAAAAGGGATTCAAATCTGGCCAAAAGTAAATCACACATAACAGACTGAAGTATCTGTAACTCATTTGTAGGCTATGATTTAAAGTAACATGTAGCAGGAGTAGTGGCATTGAAATAACACCTCATACAGTACACACAAAAAAAGAAAGCAGATTAATAAAAGCTATGAAATGTTGACCAAATGTTAAAGTGTTCAATAACTCTGAAGAGGAACTTTCTAAAGTACCCATAACAATGTAAACTATCAATAGCACCACTAACGTTTTATGTCTGTGGTAGGCTGTGACACAAACACCAACTTCAGTCAGAGAGTAAAAAGTGCTGGTGGAAAACCAAACTTCATAAGTCCTAATGAGTCAAAGGAAGCATGTCTGAGTCAAATGTAATAAGGATGAATTTGAAGATAGTCTAACACAACAGCAAACAAATCAATGCCGTCACTGCAGCTACTACTAACAATAGCTTATAGTTTTACTGCTATACCTCAGGACAACAAAGCCAGAGAATGGTATTTTAACCTGAACAAATACAATCAATGTTTCCATCACAAAATTGATAATGTAGTTACTGTCTCACCATGGTAGCTTAAGACAAAGAAGCCGGCTCCAGAGAAGTCGGAGTGGAATTTGATGAGGATGATGTTTGAAGTAGAGTAGACAGACTCCAAAGCTGTGTTTCCACTAAACTGGCCAATCTGAGGAGATGATTGGTCTGGGCCATCCCTACAAAGAAACAAAGAGAGAAACACACACCCATACAGAAAGCTTTTGTTACAAAGGGGGTACTCAGAGACTAAAGACCCATAAACGAATGGATGTGATTGTTCTTTACAGAACAATAGGAGAGAAAAGTCAACCTAAAACATAATTTGGATAAATTATTGTTATGGAATTATTATCAAACGGCTATTTGTGATGAGGAAATGGTTTCTCCAAGGCTAGAAACAAAGATAGAAGAGACTTGACAATATTCATGAGGCAAAACCTGGAGTTGCTCCATTGACTGCGAATGGAGTCGGACATTGTGTGATGAAGTGCTGGCACCCAGAGTGATTGTGCATGGGTATGGGCTCATCTTCCCTCTCCAAACAATCCAAACTACAATGTCACAAAGCTCATTTAGACATAAAGCCTTCACAAACTCAGATTTCACTTCACTTACAAAAGGGCAGCTCCCTTTTTCTCAATAACAACACAGTTCAGAGCTCTGGCTCTCTTATTCTTGCTTTGGGACACTCAAGTTCATAAATATTGATTGAACCGTCCGATCATAATATAACAAACACAATAACAAATTGCAGACTTGGCTTTAGTTCTGCCACTAATATTAGCTTGGCATTCATGAAAAGTTACACAATTACTCCAGAAGGCAGACAGGAAGATATCGGTCAACTGGGAGGTCAGGCTCTCTGTGCAATGTCGTGAGCATATTTCACCTTTAATGACCCACCAGCTGTCAGACTGCAACTAACCAATAGCCGGCTCATTATCAGTGAAAAAAAGTGTCATCATTAAGTTAAATGGAATGATTAGTTCCTGCTGTTAAGTGTTTTTGGATGAAGCCAATTAGACCTGTCAGGTTATGCAAGGAATCATCTCCTGCTCTGATTCACATTAAGTGGTTCAGAATCTGAGTACTTTCATTCATTGTTGATTATTGTTAATGCTCACACACTAACAAAAAATAAGCACATTATGGTAACACATAGAGTACAGAGAAGGTAGTGTATGAGGTAGCACAAGGTAACATCTGTAACATATATGATAATCCTTACAATGAAATCATGTAGTAAGGCTCCCAGTATGAGACCAATTAGCAGACTAACTGACTGTCAGGTTGCCTGGCTCTGGACTGAGGAGACTACTGTGAAAATCACACCTTTACCACTGAAACGGTGGTCTCTACAGGGAGCCAACTTTGTGAATGTGTGACAGAGATTGTGATCATTTTTTGAAGTAGGTTTGTATGTGATTGCTGTCTTTGCTTTGTGTGAGTTGAACAGTATGTCTTCTTTTCCAACTGACGGCAGTGTCAGAAACATGCTGTGTGACCAATCCATGGAAGTCACAGAATCATTTGTGGGTGGACAGCACATGGCTCAATTGTGTTGTGGTTTGGGAAAGTCTCAGCCCAGTGGTTGAAGAAAACAAGCTGCTGTACTTGATCGTATTTGCAGTGGATAAACTCGGAGCCTCGTCTTTCTTTTTCCATTTCAGGTTTAGTACGGCTTCATGCGTGAGGCGAGCGTGGCTGGTCGTCATAGCGACGCCGCAGGAAACTGTCGTGACCTAACCCGACAGAACGTCAAAGAGGTGTGGTGTTTTTGATTCTCGACATGTAGCTGTTGCCATGATGCCACAGCCAGAAGACAAAAAAGTACCTGTTGGCAGGTACCAGGTACTTTTTTTCATAATGGAAAACCAAAAAAGGCGAGTAGAGTCAAGGCAAGTCGTGCAGGTACCATGTAAAGGAAAAACGCCAAAAGTGAAGCATTTCTCAGATGTTCTCCAAGTGTGTTTAGACAACCAACATGATTAGGTCACATGATTGTGTTCACTATCTAGCAGCTGAGAACTGATTAATAGTCAATAAGTCAATTATCAAGCAAAAATGTCAAACATTCTTTGGGTCCAGCTTCACAAATTTGATTTCTTGATTATTGCTTATTAGTATTTGTTGACTCTGGATCATTCGTCGGACATAAACAATGAATCAATCAATATCGAAGGCTTAAGTTAACTAATCATTTTGAGTGTGTCGAGAGACATCTCTGGTCAAGACTTATCGATCAATGTTGAGTAGCATCTAATGTTAGCTTTTGGTTTGGTGACTGTGAGATTGTTTCACCTAAAATGTGAAAAACTGGCATAATAATGCTATCACAGCAGACAGTGATACCTAAACATACAGATGGCTCATCCAATCACCTGCCAGGTATTGTTTGAGTTTCCAATGATGGTTTCTGATGGCCAGACTGTCTAGAAAGCTAACAGAGTTTTTAGTTATAGCAGTGTGTGATACTGCATCATGTAGATCCAAGTGTGTGGATAACTCTTCTATCAGTTTGATAGGAATTGTGGTCATTTTGCATTAGTTATAATTATTTAAAAGGGCTTTTCTGAGGGCTGTGGAATAAATCTGGAAGGTTGGCAGTGCTCACATCATGACAGGCTAACAAAAGTACAAGACAGACATTTGGTCCTTCTGTGTTGTTCTAAAAATACATGGGAATACATCAGCAGCAAACCATGTCTCATACTGCTGTTGTTGTTTTCCTTGCCTAGCCCTGCTTCTACATGTCTGTATGCCAGGTGCTGTTTCTAAACTGTTGATGCTGCACCCTGTCGTCTATTAATAGGAAACAGGCTTTAGCTATAGAAAAGGGGCAGCAACATGACAACAATAGAAATAGATTGCCTATTTATGGTTCTGCTGCCACCGTGTACTTGCAGATAACTATGTAACATGCTACCTAAGCACGGTAAATTATTACATATTTTGCATTGACGAAACGTCTGCGGTTGCCAATGGCTGCCCTTCTTAAGAAGAATAATGACGTGAGAAGTCAAGGCTGGGAGAAAAGGTTGTGTTATACATTACATATAAGACTGAATGAGACTTGGAGACAGCAGAAGAGGGAATGGGAGAGAGACTTAGGGGTAAAGAGAAACGGATAAAACATGACAAGAAGTAAATTATGTCAGAGTAGCTTTATATTCAAAGAGAGACGTCTGTAGTCACAGTAACCCTTGCAGGAATTTAGCCAATTAGTAGCCAGCTCTGAAAAGATGTTAAAGAGCATGACATCCCATGTGAGAGAGTTGGTGTGTGTATGTGTGTAGCAGAAGTGCATGTGGTACAAATTACAGACTATTCAGTCAAAAAAAGAGAGAACAATGCTAAGGGAAATGAACCCCGCTGAAGCAGGAAAAGGTGGAACAGATTGATAAGCAGTAGCACATAATGAGGATGAACAGTGTAATTTAAGCTGTAAAGTATACATGTGGAAAAGCAATTAAATTAAATAAGTAAATAACACTTACCAGACAGTAATGTAGTCATAAATGGGCTCAGTGCTCAGTACAGTAAAATTGATGTAAATCCCATGTCCAGGAGGAACTCTAACACTCCACACACAGTCCTGGAAGTTGGGGTATTCCTCAGGGTGACCAGGAGAGTAAATAGTCCCATTTAATGACGTGATGTTGCCACCACAGAGAGCTGTGTCATAGAATAACAGAATTACCCTTAATAAATTACCAGCAAATTAGTATTACCATTGTGAAGCTTTAGTAATTGTCTGGATGGCTGAGAGAAAACACATCTCTATCAGTCATGTAATGACCACAGGATAACACCTTAATACTTTTAATAAATTGTCATTACAGTTTTATTTTAGCCCAGCAGCACAGGTGTTCCTTGGGAATGTAGGTGTTGCTCATCAGTGGTGTGATGTTACCACGGCCCGAGAGCAATAAAATGGAATATTAGTTTTTTTTAAAATAAGGGTCCTTGAATGAGTGTTAGTGCTTTAAAGTGTAGCCTTAAAAAATAAATAAAAACAAATGTTGGATTACTGTGCAGATGTCATAAAAATTAGGATAATATAATGTAATGATATAATTCCACCACTGGAAAGTATAATAATGTGCCAGACACCTCGCTTACGTCTTCCAGATTTATTGTATACTCCATTGCAATTTAGATTCTCACATTCATTAAAATTACAGGGGAACATATTTCATTTTTGTGTTAAATAAGTTGTATGTGCTTTAATTGCTTTATTTGTTTATTTTCCCACTAGGTATATTGTAGTATACAACGTGACGAATAATCACAGAGGTGATGATATCAGTGCTGAAATGCTATTAAAAAGCAGCTATAAATGAGGGTGCTTTCAGGATGGTTAGGGGAATACACAGACTCTCAAAAACTCCTCCTCTGGACTAAAAGAATAGTTCACCAGCATACATGTATATTTTCATTTTCCTTGGGATCTGTGTACATTATGGTTGCAAGCCCCATATAAAACATAAATGATGTTCTTTTGAGAAAGTGATATATTCAATAATAGCAAAACTAACAGCCGTAAAGTGCCTAACACAATTTGCATTCCCTTCACAATACATCACGTGGTCATTTTACATCTAGCTGTAAAACACATGAAACAGTTATTCTATAACTTCAGTATTACCTTCACAACGCGGTAGTGGGTGATTCCAGTTCCTGCTGATACCATGTAAACATGTGAGAGAAGCCTCTCCGATCAGAGAATATCCAGGCAGACATTCAAACGACACTGTCATCCCAACACTGAAATCTGTGCCAATCACAATGCCGTTTCGAAATGGCCGAGGGTCTGGGCAACTTTGGAGCTGGTAGGCTTGAGAGACAATAACCCAGATTAGTAAAAAATAGGAACATTTAGAAAAACTAAAATCAAGTTATTTGTAGAAATAGAGAATGCATACATCCATTCTAACACTGAATAACCAATAGTCAGTACAGAAAAGACTAACTCGTAATTCCTTTGTTCTTGTTTAAACTCAAATAACAATTACATATGAAATGCTGGAGAGACACAAAAAATAACAGCTGCAGACTTCTAGATACAAATTAAGATTACTAACTTTATGACAAAGTGCTCAAAAAATACTCAAATTAAATCTGACATCCTGCTATTTAAACGTTCTAGTTGCAGTGACCTTTCAGAGCTACAATAGGTACTGAGAAAGACAAAAATTAGTAGAAGTCAAAGTAGTAGAAATAAAAAATTACAGCTAGTGTTCACATTCTATTTTCCTGGTTTGAAACACTTTGACAGTGCCCTGTCATGAGATAAAAGGAATTATTTATCAGTGAGTAATTTGCACATAAATGGAATTACCAGTAACACATTTAGGCCATTTTCAAGATTTGTCATAATACATATAAGACTGCTAAAAAAAACTTTTTAGTGTAAGATAAAATAAATAGAAAACTCATCTCATCACTGAAATGAATCAAGGACTTTTATGCATGCTGTAATCTTTAGCAACTGCTTTAGAATTCAAAAAATATTTGTATCGTTGTCTGAGAAAGTAAAGAAATCCTTGTGTTGTTATTTGCTCCTGAGAAACCTGATACCAGATACCTGTATAAATCTAACAGCCAAGTTTCCACGTTGGCAAACGTTGCTATTTCTGAGCAAAGCAAGAGCACAGTCTGACATCTGCTCTTGTTTTCTTTGCTTAGCAAATGATCAGTGCACACAAAATGTTGGATAGCAGCTTGTAGAGACAACATTTACCTTGATATGTGATGTGGAACCCTGGTTTGTTTTGTGAATAGTCACTGTGGAAAAAGAAGCTGGTCTGGTGCGTGGTGCTGAACAGAGGCTTGGGAATGACTGGACCGCTGAACCGGTCAATGACCGAGCCCAGCTCCAGTGTTCCACTGCGGATCTCCAAATAATCATGGATCGCTTCAGTAGAGAAGTTCAGAAACTGGAGATGGATACCTGAGAAACATTTTGACATTTAAAGCAATTAGCAAAGCTTGACTGACTCATAGGCCGGCAATAAAAGCATTTGTAGATGATTCATGTACAACCACTCATGAATGACGGACACACAGACACACACAGACACACCATTGACAGTGTTTCTTACCGAAGCCGACAGGTAAGTTGACTGTCCATGTGCAGTCTAATCCACTGGGGTAGTTGCCGGGGAAACCAGGACTTAGAATCACTCCACTTACATCTGTCATTGATCCACCACACTGGGCTGGAAACACACAAATGCAAACAAATGCATAACAAAGGAAGACAGACAAAAGAAAAACAGTGGTTTGGTTTTGAAAGCAACACATTAAAAGTAGTACAGCAGACGTAAAGTACTTCTCCTTTTATAAGATTCTGCTGCTGGCAGGACACTAAAGTATCTTCAACCTGACAGTTTGCATCATTCTAAATAACACATTCATTTTCTAAGTCTTTAATAAATACTCATTCTGAATAAATTACCATTGTGCAAGTTGATGTGGGACCAGGGCTTGTTTCCCTTCAGTTTGCCTCAGTGCATGCTGATGCTTTAGCACACTCTGCATGTTTATGGCAGACTCTGACTTAGCTTTGCATCAGTTTAAAAGCTTTATTATATTCTGCACAGAATACTAAATAATCAGCTCATCACAAAACAGCAAATTGATCTAACGGATCCAAAGAGTCAGGGTAAGCAAAGGAGACTGCTTGCATCATTTCTGCAGCACTGAGGTTTCGCACGTATCTCAGTATATCAAGGCCAGATTGCATGCATGTGTGTATGTGTGCATATATGTACTGTTGGAAAACACCTACCAAGACATAGTGGTACAGGGTAGTTCCATCTTCGAACAGGTCCAGGCATGCAGGTAATATGGGCATTGCCCTAGAAATGTAAAAGCAACCACAATCTGTTATCATTTAAATTGAGTTAAGAAATTGCTATGGATAATACAGAATTTGGTTTAAAAGTAAAGTGTTTATCTCCTCAGCAATACTCTGTAATAATACTGTAGAGCTGTAGTGATGCACATATGTATATATAAGCTACAGGCAAAGCAATAACATTAGAGCTGTATACTGTACTCAACAGAAATTGGCAGACCACACTAGAGATATACATTATTAAAGAGTTGTGCAAACCACACCAGAGTTGTATGTTTAGTAAGAGCTTGGAAAACCTCCCGAGAGTGAGGTTTCCTTCTGATTTACAGTTTAAATAGTTCTTGGTTTCTGCAGCCAGGGAATGAAAAGAGTGAATGGCGGCACATCAGATAAGCTTTTAATGATTCCACATACGTATCTGACAGTCGGTTTGAATTATAGGTCCCATGACATTGTGCTCTTGAAATGCTTTTATATAGGCCTTAGTGGTCCCCTAATACCATATCTGAAGTCTCTGTTCCAAAATTCAGTCTTGGTGCAGAATTACAGCCACTTGAGCCAGTCCCACAATAAGCTTTCCTTAGTATGTGCCATTTCTGAGTCTGTAGCTTTTGAGGAGGAGGGAGGGGGGGCAAGGTGGCGGCTGGGGGTGTGGCCTTGACCAACTGCCACTTTGCTTGTTTGAAAGCCACAATATCTCTCATGGGCCAAATTATCTGGGCAGGAGAAATAGTGAAAGGGGAGGTAACCTTACCCCTTATGACCTCATAAGGAGCAAGATTCCAGATCGGCCCTTCTGGGTTTTTTATTTTCTCGAAGGCAGAGAAGGACACTCAGTTTACACCTATCGCGATTTCTAGCCACCGTGGGACCAAAGGCAGGCTGGGGGAACGCTTATTAATGTTAAAAAACATCATAAGGTAAGGAAAAGGAAGGAAATGCCATGGGACCCTTAAACCGCAATTTGTAATGCATGTGTGTGTTTTGTTTATCTGAAATGGCTATTCTCCAATGACTCTCAGTCTCTCAGTATCTCTGCCAAAACACAAACAGTATATACAAATATAGGTTGTACTTTACCTGAAGAGAGTATCCTTGTTCACATGAAAATTGTACGACATCTCCCACCATAAATCTGTCTCCTTGTCTTATTCCATAGTTTGGAGTCTGAGGCTCTGGACATGACTCTGGACATGACTCCAGACACCATAAATCTGTCTCCTTGTCTTATTCCATAGTTTGGTGTCTGAGGCTCTGGACATGACTCCAGACCAATAGCTGATAAGAAATGTGGAATAAACATGTTTGTAAAAGTTTCACACACCATCATGTATATAGAGCTTATATATACACACACAGTATATAGTGAGGAAAATAAGTATTTGAACACCCTGCTATTTTGCAAGTTTTCCCACTTAGAAATCATGGAAGGGTCTGAAATTGTCATCGTAGGTGCATGTCCACTGTGAGAGACATAATCTAAAAGGAAAAATCCAGAAATCACAATGTATGATTTTTTAAACTATTTATTTGTATGATACAGCTGCAAATAAGTATTTGAACACCTGTCTATCAGCTACAATTCTGACCCTCAAAGACCTGTTAGTCTGCCTTCAAAATGTCCACCTCCACTCCATTTATTTTCCTAAATTAGATGTACCTGTTTGAGGTCGTTAGCTGCATAAAGACACCTGTCCACCCCATACAATCAGTAAGAATCCAACTACTAACATGGCCAAGACCAAAGAGCTGTCCAAAGACACTAGAGACAAAATTGTACACCTCCACAAGGCTGGAAAGGGCTACAGGGAAATTGCCAAGTAGCTTGGTGAAAAAAGGTCCACTGTTGGAGCAATCATTAGAAAATGGAAGAAGCTAAACATGACTGTCAATCTCCCTCGGACTGGGGCTCCATGCAAGATCTCACCTCGTGGGGTCTCAATGATCCTAAGAAAGGTGAGAAATCAGCCCAGAACTACACGGGAGGAGCTGGGCAATGACCTGAAAAGAGCTGGGACCACCGTTTCCAAGGTTACTGTTGGTTATACACTAAGACGTCATGGTTTGAAATCATGCATGGCACTGAAGGTTCCCCTGCTTAAACCAGCACATGTCAAGGCCCGTCTTAAGTTTGCCAATGACCATTTGGATGAAGTCATGGGAGAAAGTCAAGTGGTCAGATGAGACCAAAATAGAACCTTTTGGTCATAATTTCACTAACCGTGTTTGGAGGAAGAAGAATGATGAGTACCATCCCAAGAACACCATCCCTACTGTGAAGCATGGGGGTGGTAGCATCATGCTTTGGGGGTGTTTTTCTGAAAATGGGACAGGGCGAAGCACACAGCCAGGATAACCAAGGAGTGGCTCTGTAAGAAGCATATCAAGGTTCTGGCGTGGCCTAGCCAGTCTCCAGACCTAAACCCAATAGAGAATATTTGGAGGGAGCTCAAACTCCGTGTTTCTCAGCGACAGCCCAGAAACCTGACTGATCTAGAGAAGATCTGTGTGGAGGAGTGGGCCAAAATCCTTTCTGCAGCAAACCTGGTGAAAAACTACAGGAAACATTTAACCTCTGTAATTTCAAACAAAGGATACTGTACCAAATATTAACATTGATTTTCTCAGGTGTTTAAATACTTATTTGCAGCTATATCATACAAATAAATAGTTAAAAAATCATACATTGTGATTTCAGGATTTTTGTTTTTAGATTATGTCTCTCACAGTGGACATGCACCTACGATGACAATTGCAGACCCCTCCATGATTTCTAAGTGGGAGAACTTGCAGGGTGTTCAAATACTTGAACTTGCAGGATGTTCAAATACTTATTTTCCTTACTGTAAAACAAGTATGTTACCTGTATATTCCAAGTGAAAACCAGCAGCTGAGACACTAATATCAGAGTTGAAGCTGAGATAGAGGCTGTTAGATGTACTATTCAGGAGAAGGGGGATAGTGGTGCCTGATAGCAAGAAGAGAAAAAGAAAGCAATAGACTACCATGATCACATTTGTTTCATTTCTCAACCGAGGGTGGAAAGCAAATAATCTTAGTTATCTGACAGCAAAGTAACCAACAAAGGCCCCCCAGATCTAAATTTTCACTTTATTTGTGTTTTTGATGGAGGGAGAAAGAAATTACTTTTATATGAGACATCTGTTTTATTTCAAACCACTTTTCCAATGTTGGCTTGACCTACTTAGCATGGCTAGGTGAAGTACAAAGTAAAAAACAGGTACTGTGTGATTCTGCCAGAGTCCTTTACAATAAGATAGTAGGTGATATACTCTAATGTAAAGGAATAATTACCTACTCTAATCTTGTTATCAGTGAAAATGTGATTGTCTTGGCTTGCTCAAAGACGCAACAGTGTCAAAAGTGTCTTCTGACACTAACCACTTGAGTTTTAACATTTTCTCGAGGCCAGTGAGCTTGTTTTGACGTACATGTTGTCTTATGCTCAGTGGCAGATGTGTCAGCAAATCATATCAAAGTTAGAGACAATCTTTTTAATCCACAGTGAATCAGGCCAACAAATGTGATTGGTTGCCTGTTGTGAGGGGAATTAATTAGCATCGTTTTGAACAGTCAGCGGCCCCACTGCTGGTAGTGCTCTTACAACAGAGAAATAACATTCATTCATTATCATTATGGACTTCTTTTTCTATGACTCACTAATAAATGATACCAGTTGTAATTAGCCCTAACACCAAAAAGTTTTATTATTGCCCTGTATGTATCTACTTATTAATGACGTTTATATAGAAATACTGTCACTGTCATTTCACCGCCAACAATATAATATATATTTCTTATCCAGTTTGTCATAACGATGCCAAGCTCTGACATAGACTATATAGCAGATAATCATATGACATTGCTTCCATAAAAGCAGAATTAGTATCCCCAGAAAATGCTAACTCCCTCTTTGGATGGCTGCTTGTATCACATGAGTGAATGAATCCAGAAGAGCTCCAGAGGAGGTGCTTAACCTAGACTGAACTATTTCTTTGGTTGAATATAAGTGGTTGGAGCACAGGGACAATATTGTGAATGTAGTCTTCTTTGGCAAGTATGAATGAAATATATAATATATATTTTTATATATAAAACATAACTAAATGTAAAACTTGTAATTAGGGTTTATACCTCTTATGCCATTATTATATTGCTGGTAATCAGTTAATCAGTATAATAAAAAATATGAATGTGAATAATAACCACAAATTAAAAAAAATATTTCTTGCTCCTCCAGTTACAATGAACTTAAAGGTATCGTTAATTACATTGTGCATTAAATTTTGGGAGCATTTAAAACTGTGAATAATTGTATTGTTTTTTTAATTAATGTGGTTGACACATCATGGGATAGGTTTCTGAGGAAATATCTATTTCTAGAAGAGAATTAGAGTGTAAGAAGATCAATTAGCTATGCAACAAAAGATTCTCATGTCTTTCATGGAATTACAGATAAACAGGTGTCAGTGGGTGTGTTCTTCAGCTCCTGCTGGGAAACTCAGAATGCAGCCAGTTTAGCTCTAATTGCACTCTCAGCAGGGGGTCAACATGGCCAGCATTTTGTATGCCTCAAAACATCATGACGAAGAAGAACACTGCATGTTGTAACAATGCAATTAACTGTCATGCTATATTTGTTGTGATCAGTTCCAAGACGACAGAGTTCTTCTTGTTCTTTTTTTTGTTACGTGTATAAATACTTGTAAAGGTTTTTTTGCCTTGAAACATGTAACTATTCTTCTCTATATACTCAAATCTAACCTAAACCATTGGATTCAACAAGCAATTCAGATTTGGTTGCCCTTCCTATGTCACATACCGGCTCATTACAATAACCCCTTTGCAAAGGAGCACCATTATTGGTTCTTACAAGCCAATCAGAGCGGACTGAGCTTTTTCGGGAGGGGGGCTTGAAAAGACACTAAAATGGAGCGTTTCAGACAGAGGTTAAATGCTGGTATATTCAGATAGATAGAAATAGAAAAATAATGTGTTTTTTGAACATGAAAGCATGTAAACATGTTCTAGTAGAAACACATGATACAATAATAAACCTGAAAATGAGTATAATATGTTTCTGGTTATTCCAAATAAAGTATTTGCCATACTGCCATTAAAATTTTCACAATTTAATATTAAACTGTATGATTTTACCATATTCCTCGATGAAAATAACTGTATCATATAATACAACTGAGTAATTGTTTCCTACTGGATAATCTGCTGAAATTTGTCTCACATGTAAACACACTCAATTTCTAAATTAGTTTTTGGCAAGAGAGGGCCTTGATACGTGTAACTTTTTAAGGAACACCATAAATATTACTGAACAAACTGTTTACCAGAGTAGCTGCCCAGTCTTGGTCCATGGTTGTCGGCACCATCGTAAAAATCCAAAGAGTCCCAGTTATGCTCAGTGGCAAAACTCACAACTTGTATCTGAACAGACAAATAAAGATGAAAAAGACATACATGTCATTTCTTAGAAAACAAAAGCATGTAAATTGCCATTTGACTGCATCTGATAAAATGGTCTACACATTTGCTAATTCTATGAACAAATTCAGAAAGTAAGTAAAACACAAGATGATTGCTGTAAATATTCAAATGAAACTAAAGATGTGAGCGAAGGCTGTTTGTTGCCTGTAGTTGTAATGCTGTGGGGTGTCGGTCAAATATGTGTAACAGACTCCATTTTTTGTCAGAGGCATTTTTGCCTTTGTATTTGTCCGTGAGAGCAGTTTGGCTTACACGCAATCAGGCATTATCTCTTACGATTAGATCCTATCTAGTTATCTCTAGATGGTCCCTCTCTCACAAACCATCCATCCTTCTAATAATATCTTATCTTCTTTGACATCCTGCCTGATCAGCTTTTAAGCCAATGATACATAGGTCAGCCAAGAAGCAGCGTGTGACAGGTGCTACCTGTATTCCAGCCCCTTCTGGAACGGAGACCTTCCACACACAGTTCTGATTGTTGTCATAGGGCTCTGGATATCCAGGCGATAGGATGGTCCCACGACGAGAGGTCAACATACCCCCACAGGGAACTGACAGAGGAGAGAGCAGAGAGCAGAAAGGAGAGAAAAGCAGAGGTTAAACCAACATTTTGTCAAGAGAAAGTCGTTCGTATAATCCCTTGCCCTGCTGAGGAGGAGACCAAAGAGCCTGAAGCCTTGGTGACAGAATTGACATTACGATGTTATCTGCATTTAAATTGTCGGTTTTTGTTATTTTTTTATTTTTTTTATTTTTATGGAGCATCCATTGTGTGGCTGATAATGCATCTTAGGATGTGACTACATTCTGAATCAAAAATATGTCTTCTGCCTAATTTCTGGATTCATATTTACCTATGCATGTTGGCAGGGTGTCATTCCATTGTGCCAGGTTGTCAGGTACACTCTCACACCGTATGCCAGTTGAGCCATGCAGAACATAACCAGGGTTGCACTCAAACTGCACCAATGAGCCAACTGCAAAGTCATTACCGAGACGCTTCCCAAAGCGCGGCTCAGGGACTGAACTGCATTGGGTGGAGCTGGTCCTCGGGACAGCTGCAAAAATAAGGAAGGCACAATGGTTAAAAAATGTTAATATCGAAAGGAAAGCCAAATGTGAAGTTATTTCTGCCTATCTTGGCAATGACATCCCTGGTTAAAGAAAAGTTATAAAGTATATGCATAAAAAACTAAATAAATTAAAAAACTAAAAATCACTGTAGAGTTGTACGTAAAATGAGTTAACCCAGAGTACCCCATCTCCCCTGAGAGGTAAGGTTTATGATGTAGCAATTACCACCTCACACACAAAATCCTATTGTAGGAAAAACAATTCAAAACTGTGTAAAATGTTTGACATAAAGAACACAAGCTTATTTTGAAAACACTTAAACATAAACAATCTAATTAATTTGTTTGAAAATTGCTATTAGCATAATAATAATAATAATAATAATAATAATAATAATAATAATAATAATAATAATAACAACTTTGGCTACTTGTGATTGGCTGACCTTGGTAGACGAAGTGAAAACCCTTTGCAGTTTCTGGTCCGACCGTGGTAAACTTTACTGTGATCAGATTTCCAGAACTGAGAGGGAGAGACTCACCTAGGAGACGGAGTCAAAGAGAGACAATATGAAAGCTATAGTGTGTAGTTTCTGGCCCCAATGAGGAATTCTAAGTAATGTCAACAAAACTGTTGGTGCGTCCACATGATACAAGCCTTCTATTATCGCAGACAGCTACCACCCCTCCTCCACGCAGTTGCTAGTAGCCAAGTAGGACACAGAGGACCAAAAAATATATAATGGACTCTTCAGAAGAGGTAATTATCTTTACTCAAGTTTCTGCGTGCAAAAGTTGCCGGACGACACAATCTTCTGAACATAGCCATACTGAGAAATAGAGAGAGAGTTGTGTGGAGCTGATACATTCATTAATATCAAAAAGTCATGCACTAAAGCTTTACGAAGAATGCAATATGGTTAGAGCGTAGGTCGATCTATCCATCTATCCATATTACAAGCCATCCATCCATCCTTACCAGAGTGGGACCCAGAGAGAGAAGACAGTAGTGTGTTTTGTTGAGTGGGTCCATCGTAGATTTCCACCACATCATTTAGAGATGTCTGGAACAACACAAACTGTCCAAAGAGGACTGGAGACAAAAAGGGTGGAAAAAACAGAGGATGAGTTAACCACACTTTAATGGTAGTAAATTATTATTCCATGCCACTGTCTAAGCCTGACCTTAAAATTAACCTGTAATACCTAATCTAAATGTTATTGAGCTGCAGTGTCAACCTCTATCTAAACTAGGGTGACCATATTTTGATTTTCAAAAAAGAAGACACTCGGCCCGGCCTAGAGACACAAATTCAGACAGGCTTCTCAGAGGTTAATGAGCATCCTTTATTATGCCTCAATGGTACAAAAATAACTTAAGTAATAAAATAAAATCTGTAACAAAACAATAGTTCTCTTTTCAAATAAATAAATGTGAAATAATGTTGTAAATATGACCTATTCTGTGTCAGCTTCAAAATCCAGCTTCAACTAAATATCTCTTAAAACCTTTTCAATTTTATAAGATAAGGTTTTTCTGTGTCCATGTGAACGTTGAGATCTCCTGCACCTTTAGACACTGAAACAAATGTGCTAGCTTTGCACACGGTGCACTCCGCCTCCCACTTGTCCCGAACGCGACGGTAGTCTACGTGGAAATATTTTTTGCAGTTCAACTGCGAAGCTGCACTTACGCTTCGGCATTTTGTGTTCAAAGCTCCGCTGTCTGATGCCCGCAAGGCAGCCTCTCAGGAATTACGTCACGCAACAAAGTACCGTAGTATTGTGTGCAAATTACTAGTCAATTTAAGTACACGATTATTGTCCCATAAAAACAGCAAAAACCGGACATTTTCATTAACTTAACATAACTTAAAATGCAAAACTGTAGGTGTACTTGTACTATAGCTGAAAATGTGTTTGTATGCAGCACATGGGAAAAAAAATGTCCATTAGGATAAATTACATTTATTTCAGCCTCAATGAAGCCAGTTCCCTGGCCACACACACACAAAAATTTTATATCACCTTTCCATCCATCCCATTAAATCTGAACATTGCCAAGGATATCTGGCTATAAGAAGGTCACTGGTCTCATTGTACAAGACTGTTTCTCTCTGTGGAGTTCTTTTACGTAAAACATGATCCACATTTTGCCAAACCATTGCCCTGACTCACATGGTTCCCTTTCTGCTTTCATGTTAAACCTCATTGTTGCTAAAATGATGGTACAATAATGAAATGCAGAACAGAAACAAAACAGTGGATTTTCAATTGGTGTTGAATTGTCCCTGCAGGTGTAAAACAGGATCTGACAATAAGACAAAATCATCAAAAGAGAGCCTCTATAGGGCAGATACATCTAACCTCTTATACTTGTATATTACAGCCATGCCATGGTCGTACAAGAGAATGTGCATAAGGGCATGTTTTTGAGTGGTCATAAAAAATGACAAAGATTCTGCTTGTCAGCAGAAATACTTAAAGCTCCCACCGGGTATAGATTTTAAGGAAACTTGAGTGATTAAGGTTTCCATCATGCCCTGCTGTAATATCGACAGACCGCATAGCAGGTGGAGGAGTTAACAGCTGAGAGCGTTTCAAAACAGAACAGATTTCAGGCAGGACGACATACATGAATCAAGAATCACACGCAGACTCATAAAGCATTAACGCACACAGGAAATAGCTTACACACTGTTAGATACTGCGGATACAGTGGATGTTACTCATACTGAGATAACAAGAAAGAACAACATATATCCATACCAATACAAAAATACTCACAAAATCAAAGCCACACACACACAAATTCACAAAAACAGAGATAAGGGATCATGGCAGTGTTGTCCGACGCTGTGTTAACCACATGGCTTGGTACTTGGGAGTAAAAATCCCTCTGCGCTGCAGTCATGTACAACTAGTAGATCTTTTCGGTCGTCCGGGTTGTAACGTGTCCAGCAAAGTTTAAATCAATCCACATTATGAAATGATTGAAATGTGTTACTGTTCATTTAAAAGGCTTCAGTTTCAGCTCTTGACATCAGATGGAAAAAACCTGGCCATTGATCAATGTGAATCTGCCATGCCTACCGGTGAGCTGACTGAATAGGTGGCCTCTGACATCCTTATTTAGGAGGTATAGCATCTCCACTGAGATACATGCCAAGAGTTTTCCCGCAACAGGTGTTAAAACTCAAGCAGCCATTTATATGAAAGGTGAAACATCATTAACCATTTAATAACCAGACCAGTGAATATCTGATAATCAAACTGTTGAAACTGCAACCTTGATTCTGTAACATTCAATTACTGTAATTTATAGTTATAGACATGCAATTTTATTTCAAAAATGAAAGCTGCTTAAAAACAAATCTCTGCCACTTGCTCTGTGTGGGAGGTGTAGGGAGGCGGTCTGAGTTTTAAACAATATGTACGCCAAAATGTTAGCACGTCTAAGTAAAATTGTCAACATGGAGCTGGCAATCCAAAAGCAAAATATAGTGAGGCAGCAACCATCAACAGGCTCACTAAAAGCCACTATTTATTGATAACATCACAGGGCATCATTGAACATCATATGCACCAGTTACTGATTGTTTGTAAAATCTCAAATCAGACCCAATGAGTTGTTCCTAATCAGTCAACCCATACTTTAAATATCAAAATGTGATATGGTGAATGCATATTAGATACAAATGTTAATTTGCATAATCCCAATTTAACGCCCACTTATACATTATTTTTATTATTATTATTATTATTATTATTATTACTACTACACAAGCTTTTTCTGGAGCTTTCAACAGTATCTGCTGATGAAGACAATGTCAAACTATTTAAAATCCAACCAATCCATCTCCATGTGAGGTGAAAGCTCCAGAAAAAAACTAGTGGATCTTACTTTTTTTTTTTTTATCAAACTACTATTTCCAAGGATACATTTTTTTGACACAAGAACTTCAACACTTGACAGTGACATGACCTGTGACACTGATGATTCAAATTTGATTAAATTGCAAATTCAACCCTCTATCCTACCAATTTTAAAAAATATTTCACATTTTACACAAATTTTAAACACAGCAAGCACACCTTCCAACTTAATTTTCTCCATATGCCCCCTATTCCCAACAGCCTCACTAAATATGAAGACTCCTCTACAATATTCATATCTTTATAATGCCTCATTTATGTCTGACTTAAGGGCCTCCGATCAAAAGTGGCAAGATAAAAAATTGCCTCATTTTTAAATGTCACTTCAATAATGAAACCCTGACCTGGAATCAAATTAATGGCCAGCGAGCTATCTTTGATCATGTGTAATATCTCTACTAGTTTTTCAGTGGTTTTAAAACCACAAAGGGGGCCTTTGGGGAGTTTCTCCATTCAAATTAAACAAGTTTTAATGTGACTTTGTTTCGCTGAGTAAAAGAACAAAAAAATACATGTCAAAGAAAATTGTGATCACAGGTTTCGTTCTCGACTATTGTCTATTCACCTACACTTTTTAAAATTCTTTTACTTTCTGCTTTTCTACCGCCGTTTCACACTATAGAACACCCAATATATTCATACAGGTACTGTTTGTAACTGGGAAATATTCTTAGATGATATTCAGTCATATAATATCATATTGAATGCTTACCGAACTCTCTTGGTACAGATATAGAGTAGACACAGGTCTGTCCAGAGGTATAGTTTCTGGGGAAGTTTGGAGATAAAACAGTCCCTTCTGTTCCTGTTGAACGACTTCCACAGGGAGCTAGAGACAGAACATAAATAGGTGTACACACATAAAGACAGGAAGAGAGGGACATAATTACACACACAAACACGTTAAATAACACATTGTTGATTTAAAATAAGCTTAAACTGTGTGAGTGGGGATGATTTATTCCAGTCTGTGTTTTAGTGTGTTACCTTGACAACTAGGCAATGCCCTGTTCCATCCAGGTCTGCCATCATCTCCCATACTACAGGTTAGGGTAGAATAGCCCTGAAGACAAAAAACAACCACATTTTACTGCAGGAAAAACAATCTCAACAAACAAACCAACCAGTAAACCAAACATGCATCCATCCATCCAATCAATCAATCAATCAATCAATCAATCAACTAACCAACCCATTTAATTAATAAACCAACCAACCAATCACCCATCCAACCAGCGAACCGACCAGCCACCCAATTGACCATCCAACCAACCAATCAACCAACCAAGCAGCCACCCATCCATCCATTAATCCACTTTGTATGTGTACCTGCAAAACATATCCAGCCTCACAATAGAAGGTGACAGTAGAGCCAAGCTTATAATCGGATCCAAGCCTGGTCCCATTCAGAACCACACCTGGGTCGAAACATGATTCCCTCAGCTTAGCTAGACAGTGAGAAGGAGAACAAGCAAGTCAGTGAGAGAAAGAAAGAGGATGAAGCAAAGAAAAAGTGACAGGCCCACATAAATAATAAGTCTAATTAATAATAACTACATCGTTAGCTATAATCAAATGAGGCAGGCAATTCGTTGGCCTTTAAAACAGTCTGTTTGACTTAGCTGCCTTTGCCAAAGATGGAGCAACAACAATAACTTTATCCCCCGGCTGTTGTATGCTGCATGAACCTTGGAAATCATGGCGTGACCTCCTTCCTAAAAGCTTAGCGGCCACCCTGCATCAACTCAAGACATAATTCCTGAGTCCACGTGAAGCCAATAATTATTCTTTTGTGCAAGTAAATCAAACTCACCCCTCTGTCAGACTATTTCAACAAACACTTATTCAACAGGGACTTTATGGTGAGACCTATCACTCGTTCCCATCTTAAAATCAGTAGGATGCACACTATCATCAGTGTGGGGGAGAGGGGGTTGTTTTTGCAATGGTCTTCTTTGTTCAATGCGTAAATTAAATAATTCTAAACAGATTCTGGAGACATCCTGTCATCACAGGAGACATCTTAAACACTTCATATTGCTTTTGAAAAACATATAAGACAGAACATAGCCCCTGATGCAATTACATCAAGCAGAGTATACTAAAATTATGTTTCAACAATCAACGGTTACAAAGTGGCTATAAAACACTCCCAGTTGGACTGCATGTACTTTCTGTTTTTTTATATCAAGTTTACATGTGTTGAGTCTATTTCCTGGTGACATCTAGTCCATGATAAACCATAAGATCGACTGCAGAATAAATGACAGGGTGATTATATTGTAGATGTGTTTACTGATAATACTGGAGTGAAATTTGTCTCTGCTGTTTAGAAGTCCCACTGCTGTAAATGATTCTCAAATGAACCTGAATCTCTCAGAGAATACAAAATCTGGGGTTTGTAACGTTTGCCTCTTGTAGCCTTTAAAGCTATTCCAGCACAAAACACTATAAAGCATTCAAGGATGGGAGTAGTATTGTGAGAATATTTTACCTTTGTATTCCAAGTGAAAGCCAGTGTAAGAAACAGATCCATCACTGCGGAATGCTAAATGCATCGTATTCGAACTGCTCTCTATACGCTCTGGGAGTTTGCTGTCCTGGAAGCTACCTATCAGAGGACTGTTGCTATCCGGACCATCATAAATATACAGGAAGTCGTAGTTTGGCTCAATGTTGAAACTAGAGATAGATTAGGTAAAAAAGAAATAAGGACAAGAGGTAGGGGGAAGTAGATGGGGAGAACAGGAGCACAGAAAGAGTCAACACTGACATTTAGGATTGAGGTTCCATTAGAAATCTGGTTATTTACAGTGTTTAGTTTCCATTATTGTATAGAAATAATAGATAGAAAGAATATGTGCATACAGTTTCCGAGAGCAGATTTAAAGAGCATGTTCAGAACACTAATGGTAGAAGTAAAAATATCCACTTTTAGAAAACAGTGTCATGGACTAAAATTGTCATGTTGAGTGTTCATGAAGTATGTTGACAGTTTTTGGTTAAGCCACAATGTATGCCGCAAAATAATCAAAAAGAAACCTGGTAGTTTCAAGCCCTTTATCATCTGATATGGAATTATAATTTTATTTCACCAGTCCTAAATGTACCAGATAGACATTCATTGTTGCTAGATGATGAATCCTGGTGATCACCTATCTTCTTCGCTAGCACTAAAAAAGATCAAAATGTCCACGTGACGTAGTCCATTTTGATTCTACATTTGTTTTGTTGAAGAATGAGGCCGAGTGATAATACTGTATTTCTTATCAATGTCATTTAACAAAGTGAGGGCATTTCACTGTGGAAAAATAAATGTTTGACAGTAAAAAAAAGTCTATGAATTTGATAGTTAGGTAACAAAGGAGGTTACCCAATAAAAGCCAGTGACAGGACGTAGTCAGAGTTGACAGCAATGAGCCAATCGCAGTCCTTGGAGTGAGGGTAGGGATGTGGGTAGTTAGGAGACAGTATAAATCCATTGGAGCCAGTTAAGTTTCCTCCACATGGAGCTATGACAGGAACACAAGCAAATGTATACATTCATTCTAATAGAGTCTAAAAATAACATAAAATTCACATTCTCTAAGCTCAACCATGTAGAATAAAAAACAATTTTCATTGTTTTAAGTGAATCGTAGTTATAAAATTATAGAGAGGTGGGCAGGATAATCACATCAGCAGGTTCAGACCACTTAATATTGTCTTCTTTACACAGCCCTTCTATGTCACACACAGATGTGTACTTGAGCAAGGTACTAAACACAACAACCGCAGTTGTGTGTGCAGCACATCTATGCTATGTCCTATAAATATATGGAAGCTGGTCTTTTCACCTATGCAGACAGGCGGGCTGGGCTGCCAGTAGTATCTGTTATCCACTTGTATACAGGTGATTTTGTCATCCCCCTGGAGTTCGTATCCTGGGTCACACTGAAAGGACACTGAATCCCCCGGCTCACGGCCATCTCCACTACGACTGCCGTTCATTGGTACACCTGGGTCCCTGCAGGCTGTAGCTACTGAGCCTGGACAGAGAGGGGACAGGGAGAAAAATGAGTGAATGGAGGAGAAAGAGGTGAGAGATATAATAATTTGTGAAACACTGGATACATATAGCTAACTAAGCTAATGTATTAACTCAGTGCATAAAATCAGTGCTACTTCAAGTAACTGTTTGCTATCCTGTATTATGAAACATCTGTTAAGATCATTTCTGGCTGGTCAAATCTGTTTTTTTAAGTAGCAACAAGTAATAACATGTATGCTCATTTTGATTCTCAGTTTTGACATATTGATTTTTAGTCAAATGAAAATACACTAGAAAAAGCATTCAGTCATGACAAACAGTATTGGTCCCTTTTAAGCCACCTGAAACCTACAATCTTACACAAATTAAAGACTACATGATAAACGGAACTTCAACAACAATAGTGGATAAACTTTCACAACTTCTCTCATTTTACTATTGAATATAGTATAAAATGTTTGGTACATTATGTTATCTCTCGTCAAGTTTGTTAAGTTTTGTCTTTCTTTTCTAGACTTGTTGTGCACTTCCCCTCTTGATTCAGACCCTGACTTCCTCCCTTTGTGTGAATTTCCTGCCACTGTGATTGTTTACCCCACCCCTGATTGGTTTCACCTGTTTTCCCTTACCTCATGTATGAATAGTCCTTTTCTACCTTTATCTTGTGCCAGTTGGTCTTGTTTGGTCCATGTGTTAGTGTTGTCAAGTGTTCTAACCAGATCCTCATGTAACCAGGTTTTTGTTCATAATTTTTGAGAAATTGTTTATCCTCCTAGTGAGCGCTTTTTTTTTGCCAAGTAAACATTTTGTTAAACATTCTTCTGTTTATGAGTTGTGCATTTGAGGCCACCAGTGTTGTGTCTAAGGTCGTTACACATTAGTTCTGCACATAACTTACTAGAGAACTGAATAGCGAATCCTGACTTGCTGATGTAAAAATCAGTCTCAAACTGAACAGTGACAGTGTTCAGTGTGGAGTGGATTCCCTCAGGTAGCAGTGACCCACTGAGCTCTGACAAAGACATTTCATTCTCAGGTGGTCCATCCCAAACCTTCAGCATGTCGTGGCTGGCTTCCGTGTCAAAGGCCAAGAACTGCAGACTGTAATTTGCAAAACAAAAAATAAAACACAACAATCAACAATCAACAATATAAACGTTATTTCTTCATCAAACCAGAGAGCATTTTCTATAACTACTACTAAAGGCTCACAAAGAGCACCTATTATTAAAAACCTCATTTGATTTAAAAAATGTTGTGGTTGGTGATTTCATATAAAGTATCCAAACCCAAGTGAGATACATTTCATCATTATTATTATATGATAAATACAATACTAACTTAAAGGAAATCCTTCTTCAATAGCACATTTTTACAAAAGAATTAGGCAGTAAAATGAATGACATTGTTATTTTAAATTAACTACTGGGAAGACTTTGGGTGGTTCACATTACCTCACAATGTTTCCTGAGTCCACCTCGATGGTCCATGTACAACGCAGATTATTGTCATAAGGAAAAGGGTACCCAGGAGAAAGAATCCTCCCTGAAGACTCATCTTTAAAACGGCCACCACACTCCGCTACAGGAACACACACACACACACACACACACACACACAGTTATGAGACTTGAAAGACTGTTAATATGTTACAAATATCAATTGAGCCAACCAATGGGCAATAGATGAGTGTGTATTTATGTTTGTATGAAATGTATGACAAGTCAACCAGTTATCTGTCGGTGGCAATCAGATCCACCAGGTGCACCTCAGTAGCCGCTGATCAGTGATTAAATGATTGCCACAAAGACAAATGGATTAAGGAAGAACTCTCTTTTGCTGTGTCCCACTGTCTTTCTCATGCACAGATAGAGAAGAGAAAAAGTGCTGATCCTGCATTCATCCTTAAAGAAACTGCCACACATTATATAACAGAAAATAATTTCCCTTTCTCCCTTTGTCTCTCTCTGGTTATATATTTTCACAATCTTCATCCCCTCTCTCTCTTCCCCTCCCTCAGGCCCCCCTCCCTTCATCACTGGAATATATTATCTCAAGTAATAGGAGCAATATTAAGAGTTGGGGCGGAGAAAAAAAGAGGAGAATAAGAAAAAGTAAGCTAAAAATGGGAGAACCAAGGGAGGTTAAGAAGGGAACACTACGAGTAATAATAAGAAGCAATATAATATTTAGACTGGAGGTTAGCTGAGGTCACGGCGTGTCACTGCTAAAATATTAAGTCAGAGAATATCAGCCAGTGGTTTTATGAGTCTTTCATTATTGATAGTGAGAAGGAGAGAGACTTACTAAGCTGAATCCAAAATCAGAAAGTTCACAGGCAGCGACAAAGAAAGAAAGGTCCTTAAAATATAAGGCTTGCTGTTATGCTTATAGCTCTCATCTGGGGCATAGCTGCAGCAGCCATGTTGTGTGTCCTTCTGTACAGGCTTAGCATTTGTTTGGGTTTAATTAGAAAATGTAATCATTAACCAAATACCTGCCTCCAAATAAGCTTCAGGTACTATACAAGGCACTTGTTCATGTAAGTGTGTAATTTCTGGAGCCCTGATATTGCATCGCCTGTAAAAGACCATTATTGACTTGTTGACATCAATATTCAGAGCTGTGGTTTGTATTTTCCCATCAGTTTGAAGCCATGAAAAATGAATTAAAAACGCATTGGTGTTATAATGGAATATTTAGAAATATGTCAATACTCAAAGAGTAGTTGCTTCCTAGTTTCCTAGTTTTATTATTAACATAAAATGGTCTACAATTTGATACAGCAAACCAAATCGATTAGAATGTGTTTATGAAACATTTATTTATTGTCACTTAGCCCATTACAGAGTAAGAATGACATAAATAGGGGTTAAAAACAAGCAGAGAAATAAATTTAACACAGAGGTTGGATTTGTGTGTGTGGGCAAGCAAAGCATTGGGTGGGGAACAAGCAAATCACCCACTCCAGGGATGGAAATGGGTCAATTGGGCAGTAAAGGTCCAGGTGGTAAACAAATAGGCTTTTCAGTAAGACTTAAAAACTACAGCAGTGTGTGATCTCATGAGAAGGTAATTCCACAGGATATTGGCCACCTGCTTTCTTTCCAGATTAGTGAAAGTCTTCCTGTAGGCAGAGACTTTGCATAATGCATCGAATGGCTTTACTTTATTGTAGAGCAATTATTAGTTTTCTGCTACTTTAAATGTGTATATGCACCAGTTGAGTTGTGGGTAAATTAGACATTCCAGCTTGAGAACAGCTCATTGCCATAATCAACTATGGAGGAAAAAACACTCAAAAGAGAATCAAGGTGTAATTACGTTTCTTATATATCCTGCTCTTGGTTTGTGCATTGAGCAAATGTGTCAAAATGTCTGTTTTAAATTGAAAACCAATACATTTGACAACTGTGCTACTATTTAACAAATTGATTAATGTCTGAAGATGGCAGCAGTATGGACCATGCATCACGCAGCAGAAAATGCAGTGATACCGGTGAAAGATAAGGTAACAATGAACCCTCCTCACCTTTCCCTACCAAGCTTATTACAGGTTGTTCTTCAAGGTTCAACCCACAATAAGTGTATGTGTACATCTATTTGTGTCTTTAATTAACTTCTTTTCAAAAAAAGTAAACAGTTACAAAACACAAGATACATACCAATACAAGAAGGCAGAGGGTTATCCCAGGCTCTCCTTTCGCCAGTCATGCACTTCAGTGTGGAAGCACCATGAAGAGTGTATCCGGGCTCACATCTGTATGTGATGCTGCTCCCGGAGAAATGACCTTGGTCATTGACCTTGAAGCCGAACTGAGGCACGCCTGGGTCCTCACAATGAGACAACTCAAAACCTAGAAAGAGAAAAAGATAGTTCAAGATCTATGCAGTGTGTACTTTAAACAATACTCAGTAACTGACCCACTAGATTTACAACACTATTTCCTTAATATCTGGCGCACTCAAGTATTCCGTTTATGAGCTTTGCATTATCACAGATCCTTTAAGCTATCATCCAGATTTAATAAAAAAAAGGAAAAGATATGTGGGGAAATCCCAATATTAGGAGCAACACTGGAGCATACAACTTATACAATTTAATGTTGTTTTTCATAGTGTATTCATAATTTGAGAGTGGGATGTGATGTTGGTGCATGTGTAAATACTTAAAAATGGCCATTTCCAAAGCTGTTCTTTTACCATCTGCAATCTGAATACATCTGCCATCAATCTGACATCTACTGTGAATCATCTTAGATTGTTCTATATATGTGAGAGATGTATAAGAAAATAAAACATGCATTATTTATTGACGCACACCTCAAAATTTGATTGAATTCCAGCCTTCATTAATATAGTGAGGCATAAAGTAGTTTTTCAGTACTACATTATAAGCCAATGTGTCTTGTTTGCATGGCTAACTATCTATCTCTGTATCAGTATGAGAAAGTTGAGATGCAGAGGAGTAAGTAATGCTCCACTCTTCAAAGTGCTATGTATATTATCCTGCATGACTCCATTTAAACACATTAGATTTTCTCATTCCAACTATGCATGAAAGAGGCCACTGACAAACGTGGGTGTGCTCAGAAAGCACCTTTAACACCCAATCCTACACTGGAATCAGAGGTCTATTAAATATTTTTTGTGATAATGTCAGCAGGTGTATCCAATCCAGGTTCCAATACTAGAGTTGTGTATCAGGGGGAAGTTGGTTATAGTAGTATATTCTTGTTCACAATTAAGGTCAGCCACACACATTCAGATTTTGTCTAGGTTTATTTACTGATTAGCTGTCTGCACTTACTGGAGTAGACCAGTTTGAATCCTTCCCCTGTACTTTCTGCATCACTGTAAAATTCCAGCCAGAGATGGTTGGAAGTGGAGATCAGCGTCAGGCCCAACATAGACAATCCCGTGAATGCACCCAGAACTTGGGCTGTGCTGTCTTTGCCATCATAAATCTGTAATAACAAAAGCACAATGCATTTGATATGCAAATAAAACATACTAAACAAGCTGTGATGGCCAAGTATAGTTTTCAGTGGCATGAATTGAGTCTTTTTATCATCACTGATCAGTTTTAGACATAAATGTCAGGCAAGAGGAATGACTGAATCTCCAAATGTGTGTGCATGTGTGTTTACCTTGAGTATATCCCCTTGGGCAAGTTGAAAGGTTCGAGCAGAGATGTTGATGCCTTTCCCAGCTTGTACCTGAAGTAAACATGAATTCCAAATTATATTTATTGACCAATAAAGTAGACAGCACATAACCACAAATGGTTGGAGCTAGTTATTAACCTCTGCTTATTTTCACAATGATTTGTAAATGTGTGCCAGAGTCTCTATTAACCTTAGTTAGGATGTTTATATTAGTTACCTGGATGCTGTAGATGCACTCGTGGTTGTTGTCATAGTTCATTGGATAGTTTGGAGAGAGAAGGATTCCTTCATTGTTCATAACTGAAGAACCACACTCCGCTGATGACAAATACAGTAAGAAGAGCATTAAAAAGATATAAATGAAGAAAAAAAATGTGTATGTATGTATGTATGTATTGTATGTCATGGCAGTACAAATGAACCAATTGCTGATGGATGGGACCCACCCAGAATGGTTAACCCAAGGACGGACAATCCTGATCATGAAGGATCCCCAGAAGGGAACAATTCCATCCAACTACCGGCCAATAACCTGCCTCTGCACAACATGGAAGCTCCTGTCAGGCATCATAGCGGCTAAGATGAATAGGCACATGGCTCAACACATGCACAGGGCCCAGAAGGGAATAGGCAGTAACACCAGAGGAGCCAAGCACCAGCTACTGGTGGATAGAGCAGTTTCTCGAGACTGCAAGACCAGGCAGATCAATCTGTGCACCGCCTGGATTGACTACAAGAAAGCCTTCGACTCAATGCCACATACATGGATACTGGAATGCTTGGAGATGTACAAGGTCAACAGGACACTAATAGCCTTCATCAAGAACTCAATGGGGCTGTGGAAAACAAGTCTGGAAGCCAACTCAAACCCAATTGCACAAGTCACCATCAAGTGCGGCATATACCAAGGCGATGCACTATCCCCACTGCTGTTCTGCATAGGCCTGAACCCCCTCAGCCAGATCATCACAAAGACTGGCTACGGATACCGATTCCGAAGCGGAACAACCATCAGTCACCTCCTCTACATGGATGACATCAAGTTGTATGCCAGAAATGAGCGAGACCAGGATCTACAGCAATGACATTGGAATGCCGTTCGGACTGGACAAGTGTGGTCGCATGGTATCAAAAAGAGGGAAGATGATCAGAACTGAGGGGATTGAACTACCAGAAGGCCACATTGCAGATGTTCAGGATAGTTACAAATACCTTGGGGTGCCACAGGCTAACGGAAACCATGAGGAGGCAGCAAGGAAGACCGCCACAGCCAAATACCTACAAAGAGTGAGGCAGGTCCTGAAAAGTCAGCTGAACGGGAAAAACAAGATCCGAGCTATCAACACATACGCCCTGCCAGTCATCAGATACCCCGCTGGTATAATAAACTGGCCAAAGGAGGAGATAGAGGCTACTGACATCAAGACGAGAAAGCTCCTCACAATGCATGGAGGGTTTCACCCCAAGTCCAGCACCCTGAGACTGTACACCAAGCGTAGTGAGGAAGGCCGAGGGCTAGTGAGTGTCAAGACCACGGTCCAGGATGAAACGACAAAGATCCAGGAGTACATCAGAAAGATGGCTCCCAAAGATGAAGGGCTTAGTGAATACCTCAGGCAGCAGAAACCCGAAGGTAGGAAGATGAAGAACCGTCATGGAGGGACAAGCCGCTGCATGGCGTGTACCACAGACAAATAGAAGAAGTGGCTGATATCAAGAAATCCTACCAGTGGCTGGAAATGGCTGGACTGAAGGACAGCACAGATGCACTAATCATGGCAGCACAAGAACAGGCACAGGCCGGGGTCTACCACACCAGGCCGGACCCCAGGTGCAGACTGTGCAAGGATGCCCCTGAGACAGTACAGCACATAACAGCAGGGTGTAAGATGCAGGCAGGAAGTGCGTACATGGAACGCCATAACCAGGTAGCTGTCATAGTGTACAGGAACATCTGCCACGAGTATGGGCTGGAAGTCCCAAGGTCAAAATGGAAGACACCTCCTAAGGTAGTCCAGAATGACCGAGCTAAGATCCTGTGGGACTTCAAGATCCAGACGGACAAACTGGTGATGGCTAACCAACCAGACATCGTGTTGATCGACAAACAGCAGAAGAAGGCAGTAGTGATAGATGTGGCAATCCCAAGCAACAGCAACATCAAGAAGAAGGAACACAAGAAGCTTGAGAAATACCAAGGGCTGAAAGAGGAGCTAGAAAAGATGTGGAAAGTAAGAGCAACAGTGGTGCCAGTGGTAATCGGAGCACTGGGGGCTGTGACCCACAAACTGGGAGAGTGGCTCCAGCAGATTCCAGGTAAAACATCAGAGGTCTCTGTCCTGAAGAGTGCAGTCCTAGGAACTGCTAAGATACTGTGCATAACCCTCAAACTCCCAGGCCTCTGGTAGAGGACCCGAGCTTGAGGATGACACATACCACCCCACAAGGGGTGAGAGGGGGATTTTTTTTTATATATATAAAATATATATATATATAAATGGTTTGATTACTAAGAGTTTTATAATGATGATGTAAAAACCATCAGTTTGGACCCTACAGCATAACAAGTTTTAGTCCAAAGTATGAGCAGTTTGTTTCAAGATTGTTTCATCTCAGAAGATGATGATTCCTTATTTTCCTATAAATGGACAAATATGTCTGTGTGCTTGTTTGTATATGTGCATTTAATTTAACAACCATTTTAAACAGCTGTATTGTCAGCCATCTCATTTAGTTGACGAGAATGGGTAGGCTGTAAAATTGAGAAACTAATTTACCTAAAGATACCCACTCTCAGCACATCTCACATGTGCTCTCTATCTACAGTATCCATGTCCCATTCCTCTCTTTTTACCCCTCCCTATCCTTCCCTCTCTCTTGTGTCTCTGCTGGTGTAATAGTCATATTACAGCTGCCATATCATCAATAAATCACGCTGCTACAGTTTCCATTTAGAAAATTACCTCTCTACCCTCTCCCTCTTTCCTCTTATACTCCTTTGCTCTTTCTGTCTCCCTCTCTGTCTCCCTCTCTATGAATAGTGCTTCCTTTACCCTCCTCTACCTCAATCAACCTACCTCTTCCACTTCTTACAAGTTTTCTTATCTCCTTTCCCTCCTCTTTTTCCCCTACTGTTTCTGTCTCATTTCCCTTAAGAAATTTGCTAAATAGAAGATAATGTCCAGAAATAATCAAAGAGTAGAAAAAACAAGACAAAGGCACATTTCATTTTCTGAATAAGCAAAGACACGTCTTTGACACCTCTCTTTTTCCCTCGTGGACAGTATTTTAAAACAATATTTATATTTTTATAAATAATATTTATATGTACAGTTTGCCTCACTAGGCAGGTAAAGAAAACCTTGTGTAAAACCACTAACGCATGGCACCAAAGCAAAACTTTAAAGCTGTAAAGTACATCTCTTGGTCAATGAAAATCAAAAACACAAAAGCACAGCACAATGCAAACGTTTGAAGTGCTAAGATATTAGAAAATGTCACATTAAAGGTCTAATCGTCCCTTTCCTCTACTCTTTCATCCTTCTTTGTGATGTGCATCACGTCATGCAGCAATGTAACACAACACACAGGCACTAAATATAGCAAACCGCACTAGACCATAGAACACAACGCAACACCACTTCCAACTCTTTGTATTATCAGCCGTTGCACGTTGACAAAAAGCCAAAGACGTACAACACTGCAAACATGACACATAGCTGAAAATAGGATGTTAAAAATATTCTCACTAGCAATCTGAAAAAAAAAGTTAAATAGTGTATCTGCTATTTTACTAGAACTGGATGGTAATGTCTGTCTTTCTGCACCTGTATAGTCCCATGCTTCTCACAGTGTTTCTAAAAACAATCCTGTGAAGGAGTGCAGAAACATTTAGTGTAGTCTATTTAGCTTTTTATTTAGCCCTCTATTGAGTCTACATTTGCAACCACATAAAATCAGATTTGATACATTTCTTGCTTGCAAATAGAGCTGGGCGATAAATCAACTTTATGAATTCAATCAATTTATGATTTAGGAAGAGATTTAAAAATTGATTTTCACTTTAACTTGGGTAATTACTGTGCACAACAACATGAGCTCCCGTAGCTCATAGTGCAGTAGTCTATATACTTGACGTTCCACTTCAATTGCTGTCCTACTTTAGACTTATCCTGACTATTGAAAGAGAGTAGGTAAGCCCTTCTGTGGTGCCCCGGAAACAACTTTCAGGCCAGTGTCTTGGTCAAGGACAATGACTGGAGTACTGCTAACCGTACCTACACACCACCGACTTGAGCTGCAAAAAAAACTCTCAAGGATGCTTTTCAAAAAGTACGGGGAAGCTTTTTGACGCGTTGGCCGCTCTGACGTGGCGGCGTTCTCTGTTCACCCGGGAGAAGCACACGCAGCCACGGCCAATACACTGACACTAGAAACCTTTTATAAATTACAATTATCAGATAATAATAATAATGACAGAAGTTGTATTGTTAATTGTTTGCAGCAGGGTCTGTTAGCAGTTAGCCGCTGAGTCGTAGCGGCGTGCAGGCAGAGCGAGCAGCCGTTTATGGAAAGCAAACCAGTCCAAATACATATAATATGATTTCTCACATGTAAACAACACGTAAATAACGCGCAAACAACGTGCAAACAACGCGCAAACAACGTGCAAAATACACGTAAACAACGCGTCAATTTTTCACACGTTAACAACACGTAAAATACACGTAAACAACACGTAAAATACACGTAAACAACACGTAAATTACGCGTAAACAACACGTTTACGTGTTAATTTCATGTGAATTTGAGCCATTTGGTCACTTCTCCATTTTGAATGGGTGAGCGTCCAAAGCTCCCATTGGCTACTGAGCAGTAGGGTTAAACCATTTCTGTAAGCCTGGGGAGGGGGTCGCCTGCCAATGTTCAACATGCAAAGGATCCTCTCACTTCTTTTCTTTCTCAAGTTGGTGGCGGCGTATGTCCTGTCCCAAGAAACACCCAACACAAACACAGGGAAACCCATGACTATCCAATGTCAATTTCTCTTTTTGTTGTCATATAGTGCGTTTTTCACGTTCTTCACCTGACAGTTACAAATGTTTGGTGTGAGAAGACATACTGATCATGTGTGGTAGCATGTGTGTGAGAGTTTGTCATTAAATGTTTTCAATACCTTTTCTTTTTGCTTCTGCCTTGTACATTATTAATTAGTGATACAACTCGGGATGAACATACATTTTCCACGCAAAGTAAAAGCTTTTTTATTCTAATTGATACATCTTCACTGCAATTTGTGTTGCCTCCAGCATATGGTTCATAGAGAGGTTCTTTATTTTCCCATTTGTATGCATGTGCAATGCATCTAAATTTCTCTTTGTGTTGTCTCCACAAGCATGTTTTTGTTTGCTGCTTGTAAACACTCCACTGTAGATGACAGATTGCCTGAGTTACTTAATTATGGATTAGAGTTCAATGTAGCACTTGCACCTACTGTATTGTACAGTTGATCGCACATTGGACATAAGATAAGCCCTAATATGTTCCGCCTCTTCTGTCATTTTCACTTCAGTTTAATCAACACGTTTAGAAAGCATGCAAGAACATGATAAATACTAAAATGTTCTAGTGTTAAATAAAAAAGTCAGAGTCATATTTCTCATAGGCCTAATGTCCTTGAGGGGTGATACAGTATTGTGAACAGGCCAAAACTCTCTGCCCACTGATGATTCACCTCGAAGACGTACTGTATCACTCACATTTATTGTTCATCCAATAACTGAAATTTGGCGTGTATAAATGTGGCTTTTAGTAATAGTGCTATTCAGTATAGTGTCAATTTTGTTCACTGTATTTAAAAGAATTGTTGGAACAAAGTTTAAAAAGAATCTAATCAAGGAAAGGGTTACATTACACCTTTAAATGTACTTCCAAGGTGAAAGTATATCTAAAGGTTTTTCTCTTTCAGTCACTTCCTTTACCTTTAAGGATATTAAATAGTATTAAGAACTTTAATTTCTCCTTTTGCATGTTACAATGTACAGTAGACAAATAAGGAGGTTGGTTGTGGGGGGGGGGTCAAAGGACTTTCACCCAGGAGACTGGGGTTCATGTCCCGTTCTTGACCCGAAAAGTACATTTTGTAACCTTACCCACAATCTTTTCCTAAACCTAACAGAGGGCTGCACAATTAATCAAATTTTAATCACAACACGATTTTGACTTCCCACGATCAAATTTGCGTGCTCGAGCGATATTTTAAATGCGTCATTTCATACAAGGCTTAATTTTTTTTTTGCAAAGCCAATCTACCGCTCCGTAAACCACTGCCTGATCATGTGCCAGTCAGAGTTGGTTCCTGCACTGCGTAGCTTAGTTTCTAGATGTAGACAATCACAGAGGACAGAGTAACGTAAGGAAAATTCAAGAGATAGCAGTTGGTCATACGTTGGTCTCAAAGTTTACCAGTTTACTAGTAAACGCAACATTTTGTCCCATCTGTGTTGTTTTTCAAACAACAGCAGTGACCAGCACTAGTTAGTGTCTTCTAGCTCACAGGGCTCTAGGGCGTGAGTAATATTTTTTCTCTAGATTGCACCGGTGCATCTAATGTCCTTGCGTCCGCTGCCTCTCCACAAACAAAGCAATGTTGTTTATGTCGATATGGTTTAATTTTGCGTTACATGACCCATTTCTTCTGTAAAGCTGTGCCAGTGTGGGCTCTCTCCTCTCACTCTCTCTCCTCTTACTCTCTGCACAGCGGCGCCAGTCCACTTCTGACATTTGTCCACAATTTTAATTGTAATTAAAACAGCTGTATATTATTAAGCACTATAGGCAAACCTGTATTTGTACCAGTGTTTCTTCTGGTAACTGCTATCGTGGCCACCACGGCAAAAAACACAGCAGAAGTTATTGAATGCAACTAACTTTAGTTCGTAGAGTAACAGCGTGTGAGACGGAGCATGCAGGACCTGCAAGAGATGTGACCCATGGCCAGAATATCATAGTTCATAAAAATACAGCGCAGTGACGATACAGAAATTTCATACACACAACGTGTGTAACTCCGCTGACCCGCCATTCGACCCGTGCTGGACCCATTCATAATAAGTCAACTGTCACTCTGTGAGTACGTCCATCCCACTCCTCCTCTCTCCCTAGCTCTTTTAATCAGTTATTGTTAAAAACAAGTGACGGAGCTATCTCAGAGATACGTTACATATATACATATATATATATATATATTATATGCTATTTATTTCAGATTTATTTCCAATTTTCATTTACATGTGTTGCAGCTGTATGTCTATACAACATACAACTTCAACATAAGAAGAATGTAGCATAATATGGATGTGAAAGCAGTTATACATAAGCTATGTGACAACTAAATATATTTTGGTTAAAATCAACAAATAATTGTGATAATTAATCGTGATCACAATATTGATCAAAATAATTGGGATTATCATTTTGGCCATAATCGAGCAGCCCTAACCTATCCATCCCGTTAATGGGCCGCATGTCAGTTGAACGTATACATCCCGACTCAGAGCGTCATAAAGTGACGCCAAGAGTCCTGACCTAGCGCGTTTAAATCTAACACCAAAGGGCTAGACGCTAAAGGAGATTTTTGCAACAATACCAAGCGCTAAAGGCACCCAAACAAGCATCACTATTTGATGCAATGGGAGTGAGAATGTGCTAGGTCAATTGTCTGTTACACAATTTAAATCTTAATTGTCTTTGTTTGTGAAAAAGGAGATAATTAAGAGGGTAACATACAGTATCTTCACTGTAATGATAACAATAAAAGGCAAACTGAACACTATTTTACTGTCAGTTACTGTCAGTAAACACACATTCAAATGTCTCCACGTCTTTTCCACTTTTCCTGGAAGCTAAACAGCCAAAATCCTAAACAATTATTATAATAAAATTACCACTAAAAAGGGACACAAGGTTAGATATTAAATAAAAATCAGGAGTCATTTTACAACTTACCGACACATCTTGGTAGAGGAGAGCTCCACATTCTCCGACCTCCTCCTAGACAGATTACCTCTGGCACCCCCTCTAGGCGGTAACCCATATTGCAGGAAAAAGACAAAGTGTCTCCAATGCCAAAACTGTAGCCGTTTCTTCTGCCAAACCGAGGCATCCCAGGGTCCTCACATGGCTCCAAAGTATATTCTGCAGAAAATAGATTGCAACTGAATATGTAACACATACATTAATAAACACAAGACATAGCACTCTGAAATCTGCCCTTTCTACGCTTCCGGTTAAAAACCAGGGCTAGAAAATAACATTTCTATATAAAGTATAATAATTGCTAAAACTAATGATGGACTATATAATATATATAATATATAAATATATTATAAAACATGTACATTTATTTAGTGATTTTTTTCTTTGCTGAGTCTTACAAAAGTACCATAAGTAAGAGGTGGTGAGATTAGAGTGTCCTTAACTAATGTTGGTGTTAAATCAACAAATTAATACCTATTACTCTCAAAGGCCATAAAAATTAAGCCCAATATCTGAAGTAAAACCAACAACATAACCATTACATGTTAACTGAATTGAACAAACGCTTCATGTCCATGATCTCTGAAGAAACACTTCATATTTTCCATAATTCAATAACTCTTGTGATCAAAACTCTTGAAAATGCAGTCCATTAAAATACAATCTTCACATTAAAACAATTAGTCTAAACGTTTTGAGTAGATTCCACTGTGTCCTAAAATGCACATATTTCTTGTTATGTTTCTAGTATGCTAAAATGATGTAAAGCAGGAGATTTGTTTTCAGTGGGTAAAGACTGAGCATGTGATGTGTATTTTAAAGTGGGCTGCAGGAGTAGACAGCATATTGAGCATGTTGAGATTGGCAAGTCATATCCCTGGTGACACCTTCCGTGTGCTACATTCTGAGTATCAGCTTATGCCATCTGGGAGGCGGTAAAGTGTCCCTTAGTGAAGACTCAAATTGCTCCTATATCCCAGAGTCAATGAGAGAAAGGCAGTTAGGCAAAGGATCTTGATTAATGAAGGGCAGCTGTAGCCTTGGACTTTGTCTTATATTCTGCCCCTTAACGCATTCCTTGAGTTTGGATATGGTGATGGTGAAGTAGCCCGACTCTTGGTTTGGACAGCACCTGTCACACTGCAGCTTTTGACACTGTACACTTATGTAAGTAGTGAATGGGTTCTCTCTGCCCTGTGACACTGACTCTTGGTGTTCCTCAAGGCTCTGTTTTGGGTCCCATTTTTGTGGAGATCATTTGTAGCTTTGAAGAGTTACTCCACACTATATTTGTATATCTACAGAGGGAAATCATATACCCCTTTAAAGAGTGTAACATATGTTACATAATACATATCATTTAATCCACTCATTTAAACCTCAGAAATGCAAAAACAAAAAAGTGTTCAGTTCTGCAAGGTCAGGCACCCACCTACAAGGGTACAACCTGAAATAAAAATTAGACAAATTTTTTTTTTTCACAATACATTTGAAGAGACTGTAATTGTCTCTATTCTGGTGAAGGTCACCATCAACTGTTTCTTCACCGTTTTGCATTCAACAACTCTCAACAACCTACAGTATTGCTCTCAATTGTTCCAGTATGAAAAGAGAAAAAAAAATCTTGAAATTAATAAACTCTGGGTAAATTGAATCTAGACATTGCTGGAATATAATAGTACAATATGACTCAAGTAAATTACCAGAGAACGTTATGTTGAAACCCTCATATGAAATCGAAAAGTCAGAGATGAAACGTAGCTGGGCTTTGAAGTTCCCATAGAGACCAGCATTGATGTTGCTAGGCAACTCGTTGCCGGTCAGGCGAGCCAGTGGTTGCAGGAAACTTCCGTTTTCAGTAACCAAGAGATAGTCATGTTGGTCCTCCAGATGAAAAGAGCTGAATTGAAACTGGACTCCTGTTAGAGACACACACACAGACAGATAACAGAGAGAGAATCTGAAGATGTTTTTTTTTTTATTACTAGCTTATCAATAAACTCACAATTATAATCGGTAATAATAAAGTTAATTAAATAAATTAAATGCCGATAATAATAATTATAAATAAAAAGTGAGATTACAGCAGACACAAATTCTGTATTGATAACATCATGAGTGGTTATGCAATATATAAAAATGTTAACATTATTTGAGTTCTCACTTCTCACCATAAATGCAATGACTATAGCCATACACATACACATGAATGTAAATATGCCTCTCAAAGTATACTATAAACCATAAAAAAACACTAATAATCAAATATATAGAAAGTTTGTGTTTTTAGTATAGCAGTAGCTACACTACTGTGAGTGCTAATTGCTACTGTTTCTCTCTCTATTAGGCAGTGTGGATCTGTGTGTCTCTTGCCTTTCCCATGGCTGACTTCAACAGTCCAGGTACAGTTGAGAGATGAAGGGTAGCTGTCTGGATAGCCAGGACTAAGGATGGTTCCCCAGGGACCTCTAACATCCCCACCACATAGAGCTGGATAGATTGAGAGAGACAAGAGTGGAAGAAAGAGAGAGAAAAAAGAGAGAGAGAGAGAGAAAGAGAGAAGCAGAGAAAGAGACAGATGTGCAGAGACAGGGAACGGAGGCAGAGAGAAGGTTAGCTTGAGATTGTTGCTAAAGCTAAAACAGATAATGTTTCCCAGAGGACTTTTAATACCACTTTTGTAGTACATACAGTACACACTTGTATATCCGCACACATAGGCTACGAGAGAGGGAGGTAGACAGAGATACAGAGAGATTAATTAAGAGAGATCCTCTAAATCTTGTGGGTAGAAAGGTCTGCAGGTACTGACTGCTTTAACATGTGTCTTGCCACACATTTGGAAATGAGAAAATATTTCAATGTGTAGGCGCTTCACATTGAAAAGTAAAACTTTACTTTAAATGTTTAAGTCAGATTCGTTTTCTGATTTATTCCTTCCATGGCATAATGACATAAATAATGTAAAATCCACCACATACTGGAATGATAAATAATGGATTATTTGCTATTTAAATAGTTTAGTGTCCCTGAAACTAACCAACCACTGACAATGATTAACTGCATAGGTGATTCTAGTCATTCCTCAAATATGTTGACAGTGCATAAAGATCCTTAGCGATAAACTAGAAATGTGTGTCTTTTTCTTTTTAAAGAAACAGTCTATGTTTTATTGTGTGGATTTGAATTAGGCAAACTTGTTTTTACTTGTTTTACTTTTCTGGATTGGGTTGCATATAGAAGACAGCTCTTCAACACATCTACTGGAGGTCAGAATAAGTGGCAGTAATGACAAAAGTGACCACAGTCATGCTGCATGCTGAAAATGCTCACTAGGCTGAGACAGCTCTTGCATAGTTAGGGTAGCACTCAGAGGAGCAGCACATACACATGTAGGTACACACTGTACTGTAGGTGCTAACACGTAGTAAATAAATAGTTGTATGAAATGAAAACATCTGTATCTAGCAAAATAAAAACCTTAACACTTCAGCTTCTCTGCTAAACCATAATAAGCTCAAGCTTCAAGATCCATGCTGCTAATTTACTTCCATATTGTAGTGACTTATCACGACTTTCACTGTGTACTCGTAACTGTGTTATGATCAAACCTGATCCCCCATATTTCAGTGCCACCTTGTATATATCAAAATATATGCAGTGGATATGTTGTGAGTCTAGGAATATGGGTAAAAAGTAGAGAAAAAAGTAATCGGTGTAATTTGAGTTACTGGCTAAATTGCAAAGTTGTTTGTTATATAACAAGTGACCATCTGGACAATAAGTGTACTTTGTTTTACTGAGAAGTGTTGGATCTGAATTGTGTTGCTTTGGGATGTACAGTCTCTAAACTCCAAAATGTTTTAAGGAAGAACACTGCGATGTGAAATTAAAATTCCCAAATATGCTTGAATATTATTTAAGCTAGTTTTCCCACAACTTTATTGCTGTGCAATACCTGCAACTTGTGCAGGAACAGGTAAATATCTTTTGTTTCATATACCATTTTCCTGTTAATACAGTTTGATGCAAGTTTTTTGAAGCAGTGATATTCAAAGCAGTGAGTCAGTGTAAATGTTTCTTAGAGACTACTTAATACATTTTGAACCTTACAGTGCAGCCTCCAGATGACCCTGCAAGTCCTGCACACGGTTCAGCCGTGTACATTGTTATTCAGTAAGAGACCAGTGCTGGCACAGAGATGCTTGGAGTTGAATCCAGGTCCTTGGAAAAGCTTGGAAATATCTGTTGCTCATTCTATGCATCCCATGCATACTAATGCATGCATGTGTTGTAGGGTGCTTAATTTCTGCTTGCTCCAGTTGGTCCATCTTACAGTAGGCCAACTGGCTTGCCATTTCCTCGTATAATAAACCTATAAAATACCATAACATTACCTCAAAAGTGCAACAGTGGCAGAGAAGCTGGGAGAAGGTCAAACCTGAAAGTTGTGCTGTGCTCAAGTTTCCTTGAGCAGGACAGTTTAATGGGAGTTTAGAGAACCAACAACACTGACAACTGACACTGACACCACTGACAACATTGACAACTGCAGCCCAGAATACAATCTGTGCAGATCCTCCCCAATGGTGACCACCACTACTACCACATAAAAAGGCAAATCAGTAACTGAAAATGTGCTAAAACCACAACAGAATATCAGTATCTTCACTCTCAACCACCACCGTTTTTTTTTAATATCAGCATGCCTAAAAACAAGGGCGAGGAGTGAGAATATTTCCAAACTATAAAATACACAGATGCAAGCGCACGCACGCACGCACACACGCACGCAGGCAGATATATTAATTATTAATCATTTTCTGCCAGGAAGCTACTAATGTTGAATGCTGAGGAACTGTATGTGAGAAATTTTAAACACTGCATCACATCTCTATCTTTACCAGTTTCATTTTCTCTATCTCTTTCTGTCTGTCTATTTTGAAGATCCCCTTCTTCAACTCTGTCTTTTAGTAGTTTATGTAGTTGGGTTGAGAGAGTCCACTAAAACATAAATCTTTGAAATTCAAAAAAAGTTGACAATTTACATCATACTTTTTTTTATAGTTTTAAAATTAAAGGATTTATACTGGCTCAGAGAAAATCTGATTTGTTGTGCTCAATTCTCCTATAAATATTACATAAACTAGTGAAGTTCAAAATGATAATATTGTCATTATGTCTGTCATTTTAATTCTACAAATGAAGGAACGTTGGTTATTTTCTGTCCATTTGAGTTTTGTAACATTTTCTAGGGCTGAGTCATCTGCCTTTATGTCTGTCTCGCTTATATTCATCGTTTATTCATTGTCAATCATCCCACTAGACCATTTCTTACTAGCCACAGCAGTAAATAGTTCTTATATTTGTATGGGTACATACTGTGTAAACACAGTCTAATGGCATTCAGCCTGCAAATTCCAGGCAGCATGTTTGATGTTTATATGCTCAAACTGCCTCCTTTGAGGAAACCACTGCCAGTCCCAGGAACTGTGCAATTCAAATGTGGTTTACAAGCGAATGAGCCAACAAGCCTAACCAAGCAAGCCACCACAAAACTGATGCAGCAGTGCTGCATGTTTCCTTCCTCCCTCCTCTCTGGCTTCACCACGATTGGAATGAGAGAGAGAAATCTCCCCTTAGTGAGTCTTGTGCCCCCCCTCACTCCTTGATTTGAGAGAGCAGAGAAAGGAGGTGACAGCCAACACAGGCTCTCGTCAACCTAACCTCAAACCTTCCTGTGTTCACGGTTCACAAAGGAGAGGAGATGACAGGAGGCACATGGCACAAGCACACATACTGTATATGTGCTGACATACAGTACACATGTGCGCGCGCGCACACACATACATACATACATGCGCGCACGCACGCACACAGTTCATGCCCAAAGATCTCTAATCTTTTCCTTAAATCATCCCCTATCAGCCACAGCAGGCTTCACTGCAAATTGCCCCTGCATACACCGAAGTGTTTGTGAGTGTGTGTGTGTGTGTGTGTTTATGATTCAACTAGTGGTTTTGTCGCAGAACAAAATGTTCTATGTGACTCAGCCCCCCATACAGCAATGGCGGGCTCCACTGCTGATCTTTTCACATGCCTTAGCTTCTTTGAATCCTTTTTTCATGTAGCAACTAGATAGAATGTTTTGGGTCTCTAAAAAATCTTTCATCTTTAGAAAACACTTACAAAAGCATTATTTGGGGAGTGACAATGTAAAGAACTAGCTGAATTTAATTTTTGAACAAAATTTCCATTGTACTATAAATAACAGTGTACTGTCATTTTGATCATTTGGCCATGTCATGTCAATATGTGCTCCCACACTGCACTCAGGGCGTATCATCTCTGCACCAACACCTAGATAAAATGTTGTGTTGGATTTCATGTATTGGTGGTAAAGATAGTGATCTTGTCTGATCTTTACGCAACTCATGATAAGTTGTGTAAAAAATAAATCAAAAAGCCAAAGACTGTAAAGTTATGAGAATAACATCTGACAATTTATGGTATAGAGTTATGATATAGGGTGTCAAATTGGTTTACGATATCAACTTACCTTATCCAAAAAGTCTTATTAGAGTATGTGGTTCTGTATGTCAATATGTCAATTTGAACATGCCATGACCAAATTAACATGCCAGCTGGACAAGGTTGACTACAGCAGTGTTTTCCCAAGAATCAGTATTTGTTTAAACATATTTAATGAGTGCTACAACAAAATCAGTTATAATGTTGAGCAAGGAATACTTATAAAGATCCATACATCACTTAAATTTATAAATCCTTTGTATGAGAGGTTATTTCTTCAGGTATTTACCGTCACATGTAGGTAAAGGGTGGCTCCACCAGTGGTTCTTCTCACATACTAGCGGCTCCTCATGGCTGAGTCTGTAGCCAGAACCACAACCGAATGATACTGTGGACCCGATGGAGAAATCCTGTCCATACCGAATACCATTGACAGGGATACCAGGGTCCAGGCATGAGTAGCTGTCCACTGTAACGCCTGAAAAAAAAAAAGTCTAAATGGTACGTATGTGCAGTTTTGCTGATGTGCATACTCTAAATTCACAGCTGGTTTGAATCTCCACATAAAGCCCCATGCTGTGCAATCACGGGGCTTTTCTTTTAGCAGGTAGCTTGTGAATCTCTGTATGGTGGGCTACTATTGAAAAGTTGCGTCCTGAAATCATGCACAGCGACTGTTATGCATAAACTACATCTGATCTGTAGAAGGCATACCGGCAATATTTTAAACTCAGTTTTGTATATATGAATACCATACCTTTTGTTAGCGTGTGTATATGCATAAATATGCTTTATTTGTTTGTGACTTACTTTCGTATAATATTTTGAAGCCAGCATTTGACCGGCTGTTATCGGTGGTAAACAGTAGATAAAGAAAGTTGCTGGTGCTGAACAGGAACTGGGGCACCTGGGTTCCATTAAAGGAGCCAACCAGAGGAGACAGGAGGTTTGGCCCATCATGGATTTCCAGAAAGTCATAACCCAGCTCTGTCTGGAACCTATGAGAGAACAATATCAGAATATCACAACAATGATAATAATTTCACTTAAAGTGACACTCTTTTTTTGGATGAAAGACGTCAGACTGTTAGGACAACACAAACCAGGAAAAAGTTCAGGCTTATGTTTATGCACATAATGCTGGATCTGTTTGCAGCATTCATACCCACACATCTAAGTGAAAGCTTGTCAAAGCAACGTGAAGATAATATTGTTGTATATTAATTTAGTATATTATAAATTTCTTTGAGGTGCTTGAATTGAAGGTTCACATGATCACTTCAGGGCTGAATCTATTTGATGGCAAATTCGTACTTTAAAACCTGTTAAATTGACTTTTTTTAATTTATTTTATAAATCAAGAACAATTACAAACAAAAACATGGACCTAAGAACATGACCCAGGGCCAAAAAATACAGAGAGGAAAGATGGGGAGAGGGGAAACAAACAATAATATATGCAGAAAAAAGACATTAACAAACACATACATAAACAGATACCCACACAGTCAGACACAAGACAAGGGACCAATCACATAAACAAACAGAAGTAAAGGCTGAAGGACTTGTTTTTTAAAAATTAAATTACCAATGATCAAGAGAAAATCACAGCCATTAAGTTTATTCTTTCTTTTCATGCTGCAGGAGTAATAAAAGGTTAAGAGGTCCAGTCTTTTAAGCCTTCCACAGGTTGTTGAGATAATATTGTTAAATGCACTTTACAATGAAATAAAGTTGAAACTCAAACCAATGAAAAATTGATTTTACAAGATCTGCTAAAGTCTTATTTCTATCACCGGTTCACAGCTCAGAGTGCACACAATATAAACCAAAATATTACCCAGCCTTCCTGATCAATGAACAACTCCCAATATTAATTATACAAACTATAAAATGTAGGCGACCATTATTATATTCCCCATAAACTTTTAAGTCTGGTATATCATTGCTCATCAGAAGTAATTGATGGTAGTTCTGATGAATCTGCACAGTTCTGGCTGTTCAGAGCTCTAAGAGGCTTCATAATATGCAGAATCAAAGAATTATGCCACTTACCTGTCAAATGTGACTTTGATGGAGCGACCAGGTTCTGATTCAATCACCCACTCACAGCTGAGGGAATCTTTATAGTAACCAGGCCACCCAGGAGACAAAATCACTCCATTCGGGGCTGAATAGTGGCCTCCACATGGGGCTGAAGGAGAGGGGACAGAAAGAGGGAAGTGAGGGGAGATATAGGGGAACAGAAGGTAAGGCCAGAGATGATTTGTATCAAGACCACCCAAGTCTAGGTGAAGTCCATATCCAAGTACCGTAACTGTATGGTGAGTGAGACCTGACACCAGACAGATCCCCACTCAGCTCACAGCTGCACCAAATCTGTCATCAACTTAAGTAAAGATAATTAATACCAGTGAGGTATCAGTCCCACAGAGTGGCCTCACTGGATCATACAGAGGCCGTCACAACTGACTCCTGACGGAAGATATCCGACTCTTCAGCTGCTAAAATGCTCCATGATGTTCAACTGCAAGTCACTATCTGAGCATATTGCACTCCACATAATATAAGGATGGCATTGAATGCAAAAGAAAATACACATTAGTAATTAAAGGAAAATAAAGAATGAACAATAATCAACATTCAGAGAACAAAAAACATAACTGAAAATCTTTAACAAAGTGTTAACACAAGGTTACATTAGCCAGGAGCCATTCTGTTCCAGTCTTGTTTTAAATATGATCTTGTTTAAAGTTTAACTTTCTGATTACAAGTAAGTGGATTTTCATCCAAGTTCAGACACACATTAGCTACAGAGGATCTGGGGACATTAAATGACCAGTAACATAACTAAAACGCAGTTTATTTGTACAATCAATAGACAACATGTTAGAATTATCTTAAGTTAATTATATCTGCTATTGGAGTTACAGCTAAAACACTTACACATTTAGTTATTGTGTTCCATCTGAAATTAACAGGTCAAATTTACATCTCTATGATTCTGTACTTACATAAAAGCAGTTGATTAAATATTATAGCGCTAATGCCACCTTGACAAATGATTATATATTTTAATGACAATGTAATTACCTGTGACTGTATATGGATGATTAATGACAGTGTTATAATGTGAAATTGATATAATAATTATGTATGGTATAGCTGCAGTCAAAATGGCGTGGTGTAATGACTTATAAGCAGACTTCACTTGACTGTTCAGTGAAGTGGTCACTGTTTCTTGTGACTTTTATAACATACCACTGTGCTAATTATATATTATCATATATAACATGTTCATATATGTCATCAACTTCACATTTGGATTAAAGGTAATCTCCACATATCCATTCCCACTTATTGCTTACAAGAAAGGGTTTGATATGCATGAATAGTGCTTCTTCTATCTATTTGTAAGCTAGTAGCTGTACATGTGGCAGCAGTGTATTGATAGGTATTTCCCTGGAAATTTAGGTTAACTGGACACCTCCATATTTCATTTGTCAAGCTGAAAGCTGATTATTTCCACCTCCTGGGTCTTTACGCTGAAGTAATGATATATCGGATGACATATTGTTCCAGAGTTAACAGTTTAATCAGCAATCAAGTCAATATTTACCTTCACATTTAGGGATGGGCCCACTCCACATGACTTTGCCTTTTTCTAACTGACAGGAGATGGTCTCAGTTCCTTGGGTTTTGATAAATCCGTCCTCGCAGACCACAGAGATAGAGCTGCCAAGCTGGAAGCTGTCTCCAAAGCGGCGAGCGTTGATTGGAATGCCAGGGTCTGGGCATTCATTATGGCCAAATGCTGGGGTAAAAAATTACAAGGAGAGACACATATGATGAGAAAGATATTGGAGACTAATTGCCGACAGACACACACATAGAAATGCTATTAAAGAATATGAGAGATTTATTGAACAGGCACTAGCGTGCTACATGTTGATGACATTTCTGAGAAAGAATCAAATAGATCTATTACAGCAAGGTGACATCTTTGAGTGTCCAGTCCTGGCCAGTAAACATCTCCTATAATCTGTCTATTCATTATTCCTGCTCTGCCTTTCAATATCATTTCTCATTTCATCTCATCTCATTTGTCAATTTACAGTATATTTGCAATGTGCTTGTATTGGATCTAAGCAATGTTACTTCTGATTAAACTCCTGTGAGCATGTCTGCTTTAGGCTATGGTCTGGCTCAGATTAGAAGGCTGTAAATTCCGACCTTACGTTGCTCAGGTTTTGCCAGTATAAGCAATCTGGTGTGATCAGGTGATAGAGAGATTTAAAAATGAGAAATGCAGTGACCCAAATATACAAAGAATGGTTTGAGCTAAAGTCAAATATATACTGTGAGGAAACTTGTGGACAGAACACTTCAACATGTTGTCTGTTTGCTGTCAAACCCGCAGTCAAATGAGAAGATCAATTTCAATTTCCATTTCTGTGTGTCTGGTATGGAGATGAGTTTAGCCTGAATTAGCATAAATACTGCAAGCAGGGGCACACCGTTTGCCACCATCAAAATTGAACAAATGAGCCTTTCAACAAATCCCAAACTATCTTATTTACAACACATGTTCTATCCTACTGTCTCACCAGCTAGTCATCAATACATCTCCTGGGTTATAAAAATCTGCACAGTTGACAACTTTACAATGAAGACAGAACGGCTGAGATGTTAACTTCTCTTAAAACACTAATGTCTTTGTTTCTTTTTTCACAAGGGTGAAAGACGCAAGGTATGTCTAGAAAAAGGCCATTTGGGAGGTTCTGTAAGGGGTTTTTGTTCCACTTTTGACAGAGCTAGACAGTTTCTGCTAGCTTCTAGTGTTTGTGCAACACAAGGCTAAACACATCCTGGACCTCTCTTTGTACTGTCTTTGACGCACAGACAAGACTTATGAAATGATGATCTTCTCATCTGATTTAAGAATGCCAACAAACAAGCCAAAAAGCTCCCAAAAAGTGTTCCTTTAATGCCTTTCATGTCCTATTTCCTCTTTGTTCTCCAACATACAGTACATCTCTATTCTTAGCTGCTGTGTTGACCACATGAAACCTCTTAGATCAATAAAGTTTGTCTTTTTTTCTTCTCCAGAACAACTCTTCTGAACAGTCTGATGTAACGTTTAGTGAATTAAAAGAGCTATCTACCTAAAATGAAATGTTCAAACATTAAATATTTGACGGGGAAAAAAAATCGCACCAACTCTTTCTAAGTGATAGAAAACTAAGAGAGATAATAAATAACTATATAGTCATTTTAATTGTGAGAGTTGGATGACAGATAGATATACTATTTTAGAATAAAAACCACTGCAAATTTAATATAGCTGCTAGAGGTCTTGGCACAAAGTCATGCATAAAATCAATATACAGTCATATGAGAAGTACTGTTACATAGCATCATAACAATGTCTCAGCCTCAGACAGTCCTGCATTATTCTGCCACAAAAAAAATAAATGCAACAATAAATGCAACCCTAAATTATATTTTTCCTGCCATTACCGTGTATTAAACTTCAACTTGTGGAAAAAAACACTTTGTTGGTGTATTATCAATATACTGTTGCCACATTTCACCCTGTTTTACAGCAAATAGTTATTTTTCCTGTATTTGAATAGAAATAGAAAAATGACATACTACTGTATGTGATATTAAATCCTCTTCCTGACATGGAGTGATCAGCCTGAAACTCCAGTCTCAGTGTGTTGGTATTGGACGTCAGATGGGAAGGACTCTCAGCTCCAGAGAACCTCCCAATGACGCCGGCATCATTTGTCTCGCCATCTTTCACCGTTAGGGAATCATAGGGTGCCTCAAGGTCAAAGTCATTAAATGCCAAGTGGATTCTGGAGCCGGGATCTGATTGGATGAGCCAGACACAGTTCATGTTGTTTCCATAGCCTTCTGGGTAATCTGGGGAGAGTACAGTTCCTGAGGGAGCTGTGAAGTTGGACATGCAGGGGACTGTGGGAGCAAGAGAAGTACAGAAAAGCAGACAAAGACAAACAGACAGACAGACAGACAGAAAGACAGACGCACATACAAAGACAGAGAGTGGGGAGAAATACAGATTTAGAAAAAAAATAGAAAGGGGAGGGAAAGAGATGCAGAGAGAGACACTTCCTGTTAAATATTCATCGCCATAGCATCATCGGTCATCATCTGCTCCAGGCCATAATAAACTCTGTACTGTCACCATGGTGACAGGTCAGACTGAATGTTATCAACATCACAGCGGAGCACATGCCATGTTTTCTTCTGCAGCAGTGACCATGAAAATTAGGGAAGCTCCAATGGGAAAATCCTGTGGCCATACTGACGTTTAAAAAAGCAAATTTGCCAATAGCTGATGTTTTGTTATTGTACTTTATTTTGATGTTGTTTATTATTATTATTATTATTATTATTATTATTATTATTATTATTATTATTATTATTATTATTATTATTAGTAGTAGTAGTAGTAGTAGTAGTATTATCCCCTTATGCTTCAGAGAAACAAAGACATCTTCCTTAAAAAAATACTGTTTGAAAGTTATTTAACATTTTATTACACTTTCTTTGAATAAGCACAAATTCAGTCAAACACATTTTATGAAACAACCTTTAACATAGCCATATTTCAAATTAAGATTATTTTGTATCTTTCACCTTGTGTTTTTCATACAGAACACAACGTTCTTGTTGCTGATCTTTCTCTGAGACAGTGCAATACACAGTTGACATTTTCTTTCACTTTTTTTGTAAACAAACCAAACGTGCGTATGGCACCTGTTGCACTCTTACTTTATGTCATACTAGAGTCGTGTCCAGCCAGTGGCTTCTTCTCAGAATCAGCAGCTGCAGTAGCAACATGTGTTAGCTACGGTTATCTGAGTCCTACCCAAAATAACCCTCACAACCTTTAGCCAGCGCAAAATTCAAATTCAAGTCAACAAGGTGCATATCAGCAGACACTGACGCGTATCCCTTCTGATAATAACTTAAACATGATTTTAATACTTACATATGCATATGGGGATGTTTGCTGACCACTGATTGTTGTCTTGGCAGGAAATAGTTTTCTCTCCAATCAGCTCAAATCCAAACTGGCACTCAAACCTCAGGATTCCTCCATTTAAGAAGCTGTCCCCTTCTCTTATTCCATAGAGAGGGGTTCCAGGGTCGCCACAACTCTCTTTGTCTATTTCTGTAGACATAAATAGACAAGAAGAAGACATTAACATCTGAGTGTCATTCCTCTGTGCCATAGACCTCCATTGTTGTCCAAAAAACACACAGAAATGCACCAATAAACCTGATAGTTTACTGTGTGACATGTTTGTTCATGAACATGAGCACTATTTATTTTGAGCCAGTCCCAAAATTATAATGTCCTGCTGGAAATGCTTCCAAGAGCACCAAATCGGTATTAATCTGCAGCAGAAAGTAGTACCTGACTAATGTTGTAGTTACTTGTTTGAGTACCGTTATACTGTATATCTAATTAACCACAATGTCAAACATGAAATGTATATTTAGGACCCATTCATACAGCTCTACATCTTCAGGACCAACCAATGGACTTGGGACAGAGAGTCGTAACAGGATGGAGAAGTCAGAAAGTATTGAGAGAAATAAACACATAGCTGTTTTTGGTATTTTTTGACTTTAGGAAAAATAAAGAATATTGCTGGGCTTATCTTGCATCCATGAAAAAGAATTGTATAGAATACAAACAATTAAGCAGCTTAATTATAAAAGTGACAAGACCAAAGATGCTATTTTTTTTGGCGTCTGGCTTTTATTTTGGTAAGCATGCAGTGTTATAAGCCTCAAATACCCAATGGCCATCTTTCCCTGCTGTGAAACACCATGTCATGCTGAACAAGCTCATCATCCATTTTGAACAGAAATATACTGCCAACCAAATAGAGACTTGCTTGAAGATGATTGGCTCTTGGTTTGCTGCGTCAGGAGAATTTCATGAATGCTTTTTACTTTTTTGCTCACATAGCCTGGAGCAAGTTTGCATCCATCTCTTTCTGCATGCCTCCTTCCCCTGAGTTTGCAAGTATTCATGACACCTCTTTTTTTACATTCAGTCTGACCATTAGGTCACACAGATCCTTCTCTGATTCTATATACACTGTGTCACCATAATTCTCTTTAAAATGTTGTGTATAGTATTTCAGGAAATATACCCTCTATTTACCTGCCTTCCTCCTCTTTATTCCCCGCTCTCTTCTCCTAATTTCGGTATTATTTACAGTAGTGGCCCATGGCAGGAAGCAAAGGTGTGTGCTTTGTTCTTTATGTTTCCCTGTTTGTAAATCTATGTGTGTGTCTAAGTGCGTGTTTGAGATGTATTGCATTAATTTCCATCATAATAATCGTCTTTATGAGACCCACAGACTCAACCAATCACAATATGCCTAACACACGTGTTGTGCACACGCATATACCTTGCAGAAGAATAGAAACAAATTCTTTTGGAGAGATATAAGGAATACTATTGTTGCATTCCTACACTCACTCACTCACTCACTCACACACACACACACACACACACATAATCCTATTGTGTTTGCAACAACAAGGCTGACAGGTTCACAAAGGGGATTAGGCTCCTTCAAGTGTATATTTGTGTGAGTGAATGAATGTGTATGTACAACTTCAATATTATGTTTGTGATTGCACATTCCATTCTATAAGATTCCATCATGCTCACACCATATTGTCCATGGGAATACACACACACACACACACACACACACAACGAAGGGTAAATGCACTACCTGTAAAGATCTGAGAGAGTAAGGTAATAGCTTATAGTGGTTATAATGAGACTGGGAGAAAAAAGCTTATTTGCTGTTTCTCTTTTGTGACCATTGTGAAATTGATTTCATGGCTAGGTTGCAAATAGTAATCGAATGCTGAATGCATAGTTGTATGCATAGTCTAGTTTGTTACATGCTATAAAAACTGTCTCCTGCAAGTTTTGGCTGTTGATGTACTTTATATTCAATATGTGTTTCCCATTCCAGTGTCTTCAAAACAAAAAGCAAGATGCAATTAACAAATAAAACCACTTAAAATAATATTGTAGTAGCTATAATAGCCACAGAAGAAGAGGAATTGAGTAGAAAGTTAAGCAGATTTGCAGTGTGAGGAAGGAATGAGAAATCCAGCCTGTCTAATTAGCTTGTGGTTTTCTGAATATGTGACCTAAAGTGAGTGGCTCAAATTGACTTGTTCCCAATGTAGACATCAGTGAAGATGGTCTATTGAATGAAAATGATCTAACTTATTAAATCCCAATACTGACATATTTGTCTCAGGTTCCAAATCAAGCCACTGAGGAGCTTTGAGGATTGATTTGATATGAGATGTGTATAAGAAAGACATAAATTTTCGGTCTCATTAAAACACACAATCTCTGTCGGCTCTTGTAACATGAAGTGCACACTATTTTTTATACTCAATGGTGTAACTCCCAAACACCTCTAACTCTCTGAAAATTGGACTTCAAGATCACAGAAAATAATTGGACAGTTGTCTTTGATCTGGACGCATCATTGGGCAGAAATACATTACTGAAGTCTGCTGTAAAAACTTCTCAACTAGACACCCAGACTCTTTCTCATGACCCTGAAAAAGGCTTGTGCTTCCAGCATCATCAGTGGATTTTCAGAATGTGCCTGTCCTCACAAAGATTTCTGCAATCTATGTACAATTACCAATTACAGGTGGGAGAACAGGACAGGCACATCGCAAAAGGCATTTTTGTGCCAATAAGATGTTACTGTCACTCCCCCTCCCTATCTGAGAACAATATGTTGAAAATCTGAAAAAATAGTTAAATAACTATTACATCAGTGAACACACCATTGCTTGAGTACACTTTGTTACATCAAAACAAGGAAGTAAAACCTATACAAGCCTGCCAAGGGTACACTTACGAAAGGTTAACTCAGCATTTAAAAACAACTATTCTGGTTATTCTAAAAACAAAGAGTCTAATGAGCTCAGAACCATCTGGAGCTGCTTCTTGATGAGCCTTTCAAACGACTTCATGACCAATGAAGGCCAAAATGGCTGTAGGTTTTAAGTGAGTACATTGCTTAGTCCATTTATTGTCAGAGATTGACAAAATAGGAATCAGGACAAAATATTTCACACAGCTCAGATATCCAATGCCGTACATGATTCAAAATGTATGGAATCCTAATGACAGATAGAATCATTTTTTTATGAAGAACTTTGACCCAATAAACTACAGATATAGTATTTCAGGATCAGTGGTGGCTACAAGAGGATTGAACATTATACAAATCAATAATTCATGACTAGAAAATGAAATGCTATTTACAGCTCTGTGATTAAGTAAGCTCTGCCCTTCACAGGTTACCTCTGATGCACACGTGCATGTGTACACACACACACACACACACACACACACACACACACACACACACACACACACACACACACACACACACACACACACACCCACACACACACGTCCGGATTCGGCTCAGTGCCCCAATACTAAGGTTATTGACTGTAAAATTGAACCACATTTCTGGTTATGTTGTGAATGAATATTTCATGAATTCATATTTCATGGTGTTTCAGTCGCTCTGAATGAAATGCTGTTTAGTGCTGTGTGATGAAGAGGGCCCCGCTCCATACCTGGACTACAGTGCTGCAACAGGATTAGGATCCTGTGGGACCCAACACAAATCACACGGGTGCAGGAAATATTTACTGGTCGGAGCAGGCGGTCAGCTTCATTATCACATATGAAAAAATGGGAGGTTGTTGTTATTGAGCTTGACTATGCTTTGAAATGCTTCGTCCTTCAGAAAAATGATATGTATCAAAATATGATATACCTCATAAAGTTCAGTTGCAGTTCAGTTTTTTGCTCCTGTGTCCTTCTTTGCTAAATTGCTTTCTCTATTAATCTCTCCATTTAGATCAGTCTAAGTATGTTCTCTGCTTTAGACAGTTTGTTAAATGTCAATAACATGAGACAACCTTAAAACACGGTTTTATCCAAAAACAGACACACGATCACTCAAAGAAATATATGTGTGCACAGATGCAGGAAGACATGACACATAACACACACACCCTACAGATCCATCCAACCAGAGGTCAACAGTGTTGTAAAAATCCACCTTCACATATTTTCCTCCAATAAAATACATCACATATTAAAAAGTATAAAAAGCTGATGAAAAATCTAAAATAAAATCCTAAACGTTAGAGCTGACATTATGACTTGGAGATGGAATCCTGCTGAAGAAAAGAAAAGAAAAAGTAACATAGTAACATTCTTTTACTTAAATTTAAGAATGGGATTTTTATTTACTTCTCCCTGACAGAGTTTTGAGGCATGAGCCTTAGCTGCAGAGTAACTGAAGTTAAGTAAGCATTATATGAGATAAACCCAGCAACATCTAGCATGAGGAGGACACTAGATAAAACACATCTGTAATGAGATTGACACACCATACAGCCCTCTTTTACAACTGGCTAGGAGGCAGGTATTTGATGTTTTGCTGCACTTTGTCGTCTCTTAGCACAGCGTTATATAACACAGGATGATGGGATAATGATGCCCTTACAAAAGCTAGAAGTTGAAAAAATGACTCATCAGCAGAAACAATGTATTTCAATGAAAATCGATGAGAGGTGAGGCAAATATTTGCACTTATTGTTCTATGTTTTGAATAATTTAAGGCCACCATATTAGGAAAGAATTATTTAAATCTAAGTCATTTTACATGCAGACATGTGTCCTACAGGCAGATTTAAATAATGGAAATAATATGTACACTATAAATTATATTGGTAATGTTGTATAATTTAATGAGCACTTCAACTCATTTTTAGTTCTAACTTAAAATATATACTATAGGAATATTATTTCTTATATAGTTCAGATGTCCGTCATGGCTTGTTGTTAAAGGTTCCTATCTGTCATCAGGAAAGACACAACGCACACCACCATCCACTTGACAGCTTAATCAATCTGATGTGCTGACAGGTGTCTTTAGTTCCCTCATCCATGGTCACAATGTGGCTTTAGTAGCTGCAGGTGAGTGTGAGCAAATGAGCACCTGTGCCTGTTTTAATTGGCAGGAATCATCTGTTACTGATGGAACATAAGGTTCACTCTGTGTGAAGTGTTTAATCCTACATCAATCCAATTGGCAGCTGCTGCATTTCAATTATAGAAAGCAATGGTGGTGCTCTAAAATTCAACTCTTTGGCGGCCCCTAAAACCTCAAAAGTAAGATGAGCTGGTGATGAAATACTGCTTAAGACCCTTACGGATTTTATAAACTCTTCTTTTGGGAAAAAGACACTGAGAAAAATAGGAGAAGAGGAACAGAATTAGGTGCATTTTGAATATCACTGCCAATAAGGCCCCTGCAAGCCACACACCAAACCTCCTTTCTGACTGAGAATGTGAGTGGGAAAGTTAATAATACATTACTTTATGAGATGGCTTTATCTGATATCTACCCATTCAAAAAAGAATATTGAGCACATTTATTTTGCCTGCTCAATGTTTTATAAAGTTGGCCATTTAGTTTGAATGATAGACATATTGAATTTATATTATTTATTCAAGAGACATAAAGAATAACAACCCTATCTAAATATCAGTGTGCTGTGTTTTATGAGATACTGTATTCAAGACTGACTCATACAATACATACAACTTACATAACATTACATAAAACACTGTCATACTTACCACCCCAAAAAGGGCAACAATAATGTTTAAAATAATATAAAGTCAATTAGAATACATACATGAATAATCGACTGGAAATTACCTGGGATTGTAATCTCTTTGAGTGACATAGTGTAACCTTACTATGAGGATTTCTATTTTCAAACCAGACAAAAAAATAATTGAAATGGTGCACACTCAATTTCTTTTGCATTTGTTAGAAGAATATAAATCACTAAACATGATTTTATTGTTGTTGAATTTTCATGATAAAGCACATTTAAGGCAAATATAATAGTGTATAACTCCATGTATATACACACACACACAGACAGATATATTATGCCCTAAAACCTCATTGACACCTCTTCATGGACTGTGCAGACAGATATGTAAGTGTATGATCAATGCATTTATTCAGAGAGTAGACAAAAACACAATGAAACTTGAATGTAAATGATGTCAGTAATGTTGCCGCGCTCCCCTAAAGCTACAGCAATGACATGCCATGATTCCGAGTAGACAGAAAGATTGCTGTACAGTCGGTCTGTACTGACTGCTACGAATGCGTAGGAGTGTGTGTGTGTCTGTGTCTATGTGATTTGTATGCCTTGCAACGGGGGAGTAGAGTCAAAGTGTTGCTGGGTTGTTGACCTTGGCTTTAATATTAGATGAATGGTGACAAGAAAAAGAGAGGGAGAGAGAATGTTGAGACAGAGAGAAGCAGAAACAGAGGTGTGAAAAGAGGACAATAGAAGCAGGACTGCTCAGCTGAAAGACAACACACAAGAAGAGAGGAGTTTGAGAGAAAAGGGAGAAGCAGAAAAAACAAACTACAGTGCATTAGAGAACAACTGACTGAGAAAATGTTGTGGTTTTAGGAAGAAGGGAAAGAGAGAATGGCGATAGAGAGATGGCTAATGAGGAAAAATGACAACGGCCAAGAGACAGAGAGAGAGAAGGGAAGAGAGAGAGGGAGAATGTGAGGAGTGAAAGAGGTGAGTGACTTGTTGGTAGAGCTTCGTTGGCTCACTGATGGAGGACCTGTCTGACACACACACACACACACACACACACACACACACTGTGTAGTGCATCTGTGAATTTGCAGCAAGGCTAGAGTTACTGATAATGTTTCTATTTCATAACCAAGGTCTATGGGACGTGGGATTTGGACCTCTCTCTCTCTCTCTCTCTCTCTCTCTCTCTCTCTCTCTCCCTCTCTCTCTCTCTCACACACACACACACACACACACACACACACACTCTCTCTCTCTGTGTATACCTTTTTTGCTCAAAAACACGCAAACACTTCACACAGCTACCCAGTAATACCACAGGCGTCCGAATGTATAATATATCATGTGTGTGATAGAGCCAGCACTCAGAGAAAAAGCATTTATCTTGCACTCAGTATTGAGGGAACATTTGGGTTTAAGTGAAAAAGAGTCAAATTTAAGGATAATAAACATCCAGGAGAATGTTTTCTACTACAGGAAAGTCAAAAGTATCATGGCCCTGTTTGGGATCTATTGTTAAGAATCTATTGTATTTCAAAATAGACAAGCAGATAAACTGTAATAAAATCAAGCTTTTTTCAACTAAGGCTATTATCTAAGGTCAAACCCTTTTTATCTTTTGGTGATTTTGAAAGGGTTGTGCATGCTTTTATCTTGACCCAACTTAACTAATGTAATGCCATTTATGTTGGTGTAAACCAGGCCTCTATCTCATACTTGCATTTCCCCCATACTGGCCTCTCTTCACTGGTTCCCTGCACATTATAAAATTGATTTTAAGATTTTATTGTTTACCTACAAATCAGTAAATCAGCTTATTCCAACCAATTATTCTGACCTTTAACAACCATACGGCCCCCCAAAGTCACTCATGTCAGCTAACCAGTTTCTGCTTGGGGTCCTAAGATCAAAGCTGGAGCACAGAGGAGATCACACCTTTACAGACCCCAAACTCTGGAAAGCATGTTAGGCTAGACCCTACACTGCCTCTTTTTAAAATCCCATCTTTAAACAGATGTTTATTCTTTGGTTTTAAACACACTAGAATAGTTGCCTTTCTATAGCATTGTCATTTTGTCTTTAAACTGATCTTTGTGTATTTACTGTGTTCTATGTTTGAGTATCTTTGGTTGTACAGCACTTTGGTCAACTGATTTTTTTTATTGTTTCTTTATTTTAAATGTGCTTTAAAATACATTTGGATTGGCTATGTTCTGCATTTCTGTACTGCAGTTTCTTGTTACTTATTAGTCGACAAACGCCAATATATCTGTGAATAATGTTGGCCAAAAATAACGTCAGGCCAATCCAGTGAACAACTAGACTCAATTCTGGCATTAGATTATGATTGTAAAAAGAAATACAGTATAAATGTATTCTCCATTGTTAAAAGTATAAAGAAATACATACTGTAGAAATATAAACATCTTAATCCCTGCAAATAAAAAGAATGTCAGGCCATAATGCTCGTATAATGGAGTATCATCATAAGCTCCATTCATTTTCTATTGATCTCTATAGGGAACTCATTCAGGAGAAATTAAGTGGGGGGCAAGGTGGAGGCTGGGGGTGTGGCCTTGACCAACTGACACTTGCTCGTTTGAAAGCCATGATGTCTCTCTCTCATGGGTGGGTCAAATCCTCTGGGAGGGCAAAGCAGAGAAAGGGGAGGTAACCGTGTCCCTAATGAGGTCATAAGGGGCAAGATTCCAGATCGGCCCATCTGAGCTTTCATTTTCTCAAAGGCAGAGCAGGATACCCAGGGCTCGGATTATACCTATCACCATTTCTAGCCACTGAGGGACCATAAACAGGCTGGGGGAACTCATGTTAATGTTAAAAATACCTGTACAATTTTCATGCCACAGGACCTTTTTAAGATGGACTTGTGGTACTCAATTATTTTTATTTGAAAAGCGGTGTAGACCTTTTTAATTTAAGTGTACATACAATTCTTTTTGTAATTTTTAAACTACAAAACAATAGTTAAACATCTTTAATTCATTTGGACTGTCTGTTCTTTAAATCACCATTCAGTCACGCTATTATTCAAAACTCAAGGAGAATAAAGGGAAAAGATATATCAAAACATGTCTGCGTTCACTCACTGCATACTGTACCCAACTTAGCACTGTGACCTCATTATGGCAATAAATCCAAAGATAATAACCAAATGAGGAACACAAAGTTCATTTCGGCAGCAAAGCTCACCTCTCTGTGTTTCATGGACTGTAATCAAATTCACACTACATATATCAAATTGAGAACTTTGGAAAGGTTAATATTTTTCAGAAGGCAGGAGCTGAATCAACAGAACAGATTAAAAGTATTCTTAATTGAAGGTAAGATGAAGGTCAGGTTTTGCTAGACAAAATTGTTTTTAAAAGTTAACTAAAAAGCTTCTGCACACATCTTTTTTCATTTCAATAAAACAATTAGAATTAATTTTACTTTTTCATCTCTCTTAAAACACACAAACTGCAAAATTCTCATTTCTTACCCTTATAGTTGATCTTGAATCCTATAGATCCGACACTCTCATCTGACTGTAGGTGAAGCCACATCTGGTGGGTCATACTGACTATCAGGTCAGGAACAAAGCTACCCGATAGCCTGGAACACAAAATATATATAAAATGATTGTCTTCATAATCACATTCAACAAAGTATAATTTTCCTCACTTCAATCATAATCAAATTTGTATATGCTGCTCTGAGTGTGCACACATTTCTGGAACACCCTGCGCTGGAGATGAATGTTTTGATTTGGTTTGCTTTGGTTCTGCGGAATGCTTCCTCAAGAAAGCAAATGGCTCAGAGTACATTCATACTAGCCAGCATTTTGTCAGGCTGCCAACACCTTTTTTGGCATGAAAGTTAACAGTGAACTCAAAGTGAATTGAAATCATCCACTTTGTAATAGTTCCACATCTGTTATCCTTTCGGGCACTGCAGAACATATTCAAAATTCAGGAACAGTCCATCTTTTTAAGTGGAGCACACATAATGCAGACTGCTGTTTTACGATCGGAATAACTGCGACAAAGAATATGGAGGATTTCAGCCTAGCTGGCAGCGGATGGCATAACATCAAGAACCAGAATGAAAATTAAAAAAGGAAATTTGGTAAAAGTTTTTACTCGGATCATTTAAACTTTATGTGGAACCTGTTAAGTGTGTTGTAAAGTGTTTGATAGACCGACAATAGTGTTGCTGTTTATGACGGCACCTGGTCATTACGGAAACACATTGTGTGTTGCACAATCTGCTTTATAAAATCACTAAAAGAAAATGCAGTTCAGGCAGCATTTCCTGAACGTTATTACATTCATCTTTAAGGACTTTATCTTACAACATTACTTTGTTGAGGCTGTTTTGTGGCATTTTCCCACCTCTGATTCAGAAAGGAATAATGTAGCAAAGTTTCTATATTTCTAAAGTTTTTCTCTGACGGGTTTACAGTCTGTCTTTTTGACACAAACTATCCTAAAATGCTTGATTTGGATTAGAAAAGTGTAAAAGAAAAATAGTGTAATACTTACACCTGCAGTATAGCTGTAGGATCTCCCACCTCTCCTCCATCTCCTATGGTCAGAGTATCATAGGCTATCTCCAGGTCAAACTCTTCAAAGTTGATCTGGATTACCTAAAGTTTACACACAAAAACACAGACACATACATGTCAGCCTCAACCCAGTCAAAATCCATATGGGACTGATATTTTAATTTAGGCAAGTCAGGGATACTAAATCAACAGCCACAAGAAGAAGAAGCAGATCCAAACAGAAAACAGACAAACATTGGAGACCTTAGAACCTGAAAGCATATGGAAATGTTTATTGAACCCAGTGTAAGAACTAGGGGTGACCCAGAATAATCAAACATTCAATGCTTCAAGCGAAGGAGTCTGATTTGACTGCCAATCTCACAGTCGAATCTACGCAGAGGGGGTGAAATGAGGATCATGCCATTTTGGCAATATGGGGGTGCTCAATGTCTGATTTTACATAAAACTACCCGTTTTTCTCCCAATAAGCTAAGTATTATGATATAATTATCAATAATGCTCTAAATAAATAAAAATAATAAATAAATAAAAATATGAAAAAGAAGCTTTTAATAGATCTTTATAAAGTGTGTGAATAAATCCAACTGCTTCATGACAGATCTAAGTTTTACTTTCCTGATCACCAAATCCTGCACACCACACCAGCAAGCCGCAGCGTTATGCCGGGTGAAGCCGCGACGGCTGCGTTTGTGGTAGAAAAACATTATGACCAGAGTATTGTAAAAGAAGTAGAGAGCGCACACAGCAGGACAGCAGACTTTTGCTCCGTGTGTTGTGCTTCTCCTCATTGGTGGCGCGTGCCAGCTGCTGACTTCTCAGTGACACACGAGCATGGACTCCAAACCTCTTTCAATTCATCTCCTCTACCGCTGCACCACTTACGTACTAACACTCTACTCTTTCTATGTCTGTGTCCTAATTTGTTGCATATTTTCATACAAGAGAAGCTTTACAAACAACCTTATCGGAGCTGAATATTTCCTCACCGTAGTGAATGATATCTACCGTTTTAGGGCCACTGTTAGGAAAACACACAAACTTTTTCCCGTAAAATTATGTATTGTAAAATGATTTATTTATTTATGACATAAGCCAGTGTGTTATTTTCATAATATTACAACTTGTGCCTTTGTCTCAACTTCTATTGCTTTGGAATATTGTGACTTTTTAGTGAAATTACATTACATCAAAATTGCATCAAAACATTTTATATAAATCACATGAATGTCAGAGATATTTCTTTAGAATTATATTGCCATTCACTGATGCCCATTACAACCAGCATACAGTATGTTTTTTATATTTAGACTGTCAACTATGACCATATCAAAGACACATTCCCCTTTCATTGAAATATACTTTGACCAAATGGATCACTGGCATTCATTAATGCATCACACAATGTGGTGGGATTTCATTGAGTGTTACAGGAAGAACTAGGAAGAGACGAGAAACACTTCCTGCGCTGCACTTGAAGCTGGGAGAATTCAAAACTCTGATCAAGAATTATTAAACCAACACTTTCCGTTTCATCTAAGACCAGAGAAAAACACGTCTTGCAGAGGAGAAGACAGAAAAGGAGATGGGGGACAGAAAAAGAGACAGAAAAAAGGCTGCGATGGACAGGGGAAGAGAGGATGTAGAGAGAAGGAAGAAGATGGAGGCAGATGGGAGAAGGTAAGAGAGAGGAGGAGGCAACAAATAGTAAAGGGGCGGGGGTAAAAAATTAGCACATCTTTGATGCTATCAATGTGCAGTCAGTTTTAGAATATTTCAAAATAGAATTCTGACTTGACCCTCAGGGGGAGACTGAAACCTCACTCCACACATCCTTCCTCTTCTTCCTCTTTCCTTGTGAGGAATTTACAGAATTCCAGATTCAATATTCTGCTGCAGGACTTCAAAAACACCCAGGTCCCAGTCTCCTCTGAGCTGGCATGTTAACAGTGAGCATATTTATGTGCATATCAATATCTTCTTATTTCTGAGCATCTGTTTGCGTAGTCTGTATTCAAACATTCCGTTTGAGTCAGGCACAATAAATATAGTTATTATTCCCCCTTCACTATCTGCAACCTGGACTCCTGGGGACATGAAGTATAAACAGCTTATCCTCACCATGAACATTTAATCTATGAAGAAATAAGGAACAAATGAAAAACTGAACACACAAAAACAGCGGATGTGCCTTTCCACTCACCTGCTGTTTAACTGCTTATCTGTTGGCAGTGTCACCTGTTTTGCTTGTGTTCATGGGCTTATTTTGTATTCGGTCACACCAAAAAGCTCAGTTAATTTTGGTTAATTACGTCTACATGAAGTACAACAACTGATGCCTTGCCAAAATAACATCACCAACAACACCATCACCTGATGTGACCAGACAGGAGTTAAATGAGAGGGTGGAGGTGTAGAAAAATAAAGCTGTGATCTGCCCATTGCTCACAATGCTGACTCAGTCGTATTGGCATGTAAGGCATATTGGATTAAAGCATCAACAAGAAACCTGCTAAACTATCTCTGGCAAATAGACACACAGAGACAAAGCGGCACTCAAGCACACACTGTCATAAGCACACACTTGAAACACACTCACTCATACAGATAGGCATAGCTTTGTGGAGATTAATGTGTCTATTTCTGTGATTACATAGTCACCATTTTCACACTTATAATATTCCTACAAGCCAAAGCAGGCTTTCAATACACACACTTTCAATATACATAGTCTGACATAGTCTACAAAGTCTAACGATAAATAAAGGGCATATGTACGTATTTTATCCAAAGGCAAGACCAGATCCTGCATTTAAAGGGTTAATCATTATAACTATCAAAGTGAAAATGTGGTGTGCATACTTTTTTTTTTAATTCTCATGCCAATAACCAGCTTACAATAGTTGTTTGTTCAGTATACAGTACATGTTGAAAAGTGATTTCGGATTTCAAACTGACTTTATTCTTCTAAGCTCACCAACATTCTAATTTGAAAATAAAATATACAGCATGACATAAAACAAATCCCTCTGGACGTAGATGCTTCATAGTTTCATAACTGTAGTTTTTACACCAGCCCTGCATTCACTGACAGTGGCTTTACAACAGGAAAATATTCCTTCATATTAAGTCACAGACACTGTGCTGCTACAGCTGCTATTCATCTGTGTCTGAAAAGAGAAACTTTGCCTTTTCTACATTTGAGCATAAAGTTGTGGGTATTTTCTCAATATTGTTTTTGTTTTTGCCAGAAAGGTGACAAACTAACACTTGCCTTAAAAAATGATCATTTAAAAAAAGATCCTTGAAAAAGCAGCGTCAAAACTGATAAAATGAAAGGGAAGTGGTTACTGAGTGAGTAGCATAAGATGGACATGGCTAAAAATAATGGCTGTTAGTGGCTTAGTGTGCTGGATATGCAACGGAGAACCAATCAGCCTTTTTTGTTTCTGCGGCAGGAAACAGACCTTTTTTGTCCTTGCAGTGTATAAAGACAGAGGAGGGTGTGTGTGTGTGTGTTCCGATGATAGCCACTGGTCTGTCTCCTTGTATACGTTCTTTCCAGAACACCCTAATGCCAATCAGCACTGTCCACACAGTATTAAACACAGCTGGAATATAACTACATTACACTGTGCCCGTGTGTGTGTGTGTGTGTGTGTGTGTGTGTGTGTCTGTGAACAATGTACTGTAGTCAACTTAGATTGAAACATCATTACTGACAGAGTAGAGGTTAGGGTTTGTGTCTGTGTTCTGTATCTCTTTCAGTGTGATGTGTGTGTGTGTGTGTGTGTGTGCGCCGCAAAATTTCCCCTCTTCTCTAATGGGTTGGTGATCTCGTTCTCTCTCTTTCCTCCTATATTTCCCTCTCTCTTGCTGTCAGCCTCTCTGTCTCTTTCCTTCTAATTGGCGGCTGCATTCCTTCTGTCCATCCATCTATGGCTTCTAGCCAATGAGGCGACAGAATTGAATTTCTACTTGATAAAGCACTTCCTTTGGTTGTCGTGGAGACAATGAGGTGTGCGAGGCTCCTCATTACCCATACCATAATAACATCTAGGGATACCTTGAAGATACAGTTACTATAGGAATATCTGAAACACCTGGCGAGCGCCACAGTCAGTGATACAAAGAGGGCACTGACAGTGCCGGGAATAATAGCTTGTGTGTGAGAGTATTACAGTAAACCCTCTGCCAACCGTTCCCCTTGAACATGCTTCTGCCAAAACTGTATAAAGTGCACCGTTGTGAGACGACGCAGGCTTTAGCTGATGAAGACTGATAGCCAGAGTCCGTTGCATCTAAGTGTTTTTCCCCTTGCTTACTTTGAATTGATTCCAGCAGGGGCCTCTTTATAAGATACCAACTCTGAACAGGAAACTGTGGGAAAGGCTATGCGTGTGAAGTGACGTAAAGCTAGTTCAGCATGATCTAGCATTTGCATGTTCAATAACACAGCGGTCTCCAGCATGTGAATTAATGAACAAAAAAAATGATATGGTACACATAAAGTTGGAACAAGATGGGAACATGAGCAAAAAAAGAAACTACATGATGTGGACAATGAAGAAAAGATAATAGTACAGTAAGATCTGTTTTCTGAGAGAAGAGAAGAGAAGAGAAGAGTAGAGTATAGTATAGTATCGTATAGTAATGGCCATCCCTGCATGTCATCCCCAAGGTTAAATGAGAACAGGAGAGAATGAATTGGCTCTAAAGGCTCATTCTGCCAAAAATAAATGAAGCAATAACATCAGAGAGCTATATAACCCCATTAACACTTAACCTGAGAGACAGAGGGAGCAAATGAATGGGCAGACAGAGAGGGGTAGAGGGAATGGGACTGACAGAGACACAAAGAGACAAAGAAGATAACTTGTGTGTTTTTACCTCCAGAGTATGAGAAGGAGATGGTGAGAAATGTAGAATATGTGTGGAAATGGGTGCAATGGAGAGAGCGATACGAGTGACCTCCTCTTCCTCCCTCTCTGTATTCTCGCTTTCTCCATAGTAATTTGATGGTTTCAGGCTGAGCTCTTTAATGAAGAATCTGGGTAATTCTGAGGAAAGTGCCTCTGGGAGTGAGAGAGAAGAGATTGGCAGTGTAAAAAAGGGAAAATAAGGATGAGAAAGAGGATATGACAGAAACGGAGTAAAGGATGGAATGGGGAGAGAGGTGTGCAATAACAAAATGTGATGTTCAGCTAGTTTGGAGGTTCAGTTGGGACTATTCCTCTGCTCTGAATGTGTTGTAGTGCTTGCACCATGACCCTCTTCAGCCTCAGACTCTCTCTTTTCCCAGTGTGTGTTTCTGTATCTTGCAGGAGATCAACTAACTTGCCTGCCCACTAAACTGCCCCTTATTCTATCATCCGCCTTCTAATTGAGGACAGTTTTTAGGCTTTGTTAAAATACAGCTCTTCTCAGAATAGCATTATTTGGCTTGCTACTTTAAATCATAATAATATGTCACATAAGTATTTCAAAATTGCTAAAAACTGATTATAATGCTATTGGCTTTACTGACTTTAAAGCATCTTTCCTTGAATTCTGCTAGAAAGAAACAATTATCTGGCAGCAGAAAGACAATCCCGACAGTACCAAAGATGGGAATCCATGAGCAAGATGTAGATTTACATATTTTCTTTATGATATTATTAATATAAATGCCAAGACAGATGAAAAATGAATGAAGATGGGAAATGATTTGTCACTCTTTGTCATGCTCACCATATGCTTCATCTGGCTCTTTAAAAGTATAATAATAAGCCTCCATCTTACACAATTTCTATAAGTGTCTAACTGATGGAAGAGACCACCATTTCAGTGGCTTTCAGGTTAGCTGGAGTTTATTGTGTTTAAGATAATTTGTTAGGCATTTTGTATAATGAAATGCTATTAGCGTGAAAGGGGGGGTGACCAGCCGGACAACCAGGGACTGTTTGGCTTATGTTGTATGTGTCTTAGCCCCTGGGGCACTACGTCTGTGTTTGTTCTAAATGGATGTCCATCCTCTTCAGGTCAGCTGCTGTACAAATATCCAGACCTGTGAAGACCTCAAGTTTGATGTAGTGCCATACATTGTTTATGACATATTACATATACTGTTTGACATGCATATGATTCAGTGCATTATGGTGCATGACATGTACATGGAATAAAATGGAACAACAAAGCATATGATAGGGTACTTCCTTAATAATTAAAGATAAGGGGCTATAAAAAAGACTAGCTGCAGTTGATCTGGTGTTCATTCTGGTCAACGTGTTTGGCAATATCAATAATCATACATAATAAACATTAATTTTCAACCTTTTGCACACATGCATGCACGCAGACACACACAGACACACACACACACACACACACACACAAAAACACACACACGGCACAGGGTACAGAAAAGCAATAGTACTTTAGCCTTCAACAGTCACATACTGTACACACTGTAGCCTAACAGAGAATGTATTACTCTAGTCCAAAAACCAGAGGCCTTGGACTGTGATAGGGAGAGCAGTGTGTAAGTAGGGGGGAGAGAGACATAGGTTTTGAGCAAAAGCAAAGCAGCAAAGTGTATGGGTTTGTATGTGTGCTCATTAAAAGACCTACTGTTGTGTATTAAACGCACATGTACTGTATGTTAAAGAGTATCTGTGTTTGTGTGTGTGCATGTGAGATTGCGCGCATATGTGCATGCGTCGCCTATGGGGCTGACGCAGGTGTTGCCATGGACGACAGTGTCCTGTATCTCCTGAATACTAATCACTTTTCTCCTGGAACAGCAACCAATCACAGCTATCCATCTAACCTCCAGCCTATCATCTGCCCCTTTGCAGGATTAACCAATCACACATAATTAGACACTGATATGCTCTGACTTGCATATCATTGAAAGTACCTCCTTCTCATTATTATCAACACATTTCAATTATGTAAAGGTGCCGCTAAACTAACTTTGTAAATGCCTGTTAGGGCTGCTTTGTATATCAATTAAAATTACACTGAATGCATACAATCAAATGGAGCAAAACCTGCAAGCTAGTTCAAAGCTAGTTCAAAGCTAGTTCAGGCAGATGATTTGAGCTAAGTTGCTACACTCACATACACACATACTGACATACGGGTTAAAGAAGCGAGCTTGTGACTGGGAGGTTGCTGGTTCAATCCCCAGACCGACAGAATAAAATCTGGGTGGGGAAAGTGAAAGAGCAGCATTTGGCCCTCATCATCACCACTGAGGTGCCTTTGAGCAAGGCCCTTAACCCCAACTGCTCCAGTGGAGCTGCTCAGTTGCCAGCAGATCAGACTATGGTTGTACTGGTCAGCTTCCAGGTATGACCGTGTAACGGTGTGAATGTGACAGGTCGACGTTGCAAATGGGAAGTTGTTCTCAATCGACTTACCTGGATAAATAATGGCTACAAAAATAAATTTAAAAAATACTTGAAAAAAAAAAGACTTGATAAGCACTACTGACTCATCCACCCCATCGTTCACCTGCAGGCTTTACGTTTGGTGGTTCTTTTTGTTTGGCTTGGATACACTATATTGAAATATCAACTTTGTACATTCTCCAAATACAGATTCCCATAATAATAAAGTAATTCAATGTGGTTGGTTGACTGAAATAGTTTTATAATTAAGTACTATTACAATACCAATAACTTAGATAAGTTATGAGGTATTTTACATATTACTGTATTACATCTACATGTGTATGTGTTTCTATCGGTATGGCAAGTGTATAAGTCACACATACTCTGTGATGCATTAAACAGATTGAATGGTCATATTCCATTTAGTTACAAAATAGTAATAGTAGCAATGTGTATAAATTAACAACAATTTAAATTTGAGAGTTTGATCGACAGACAGAGAAACAAAAGGGGAGAAAGAGAAGGAGATTTACCTTATTGGGATTTGAAGCAGTAATTATCCACACACACTGTGCATTGCTCTCATATTGAATGGGGAAGTTAGGAGATGTAAACGTTCCAGACGGCCCTTGAAGATTACTGCCACATGTCTTCACTGTGAACAGAAAAATCATGTCACTGTTATTAGTAGCAACTGTGCACTTTGTGGTGGTATTAGCAAGAACATTTGTATACCGTTCAGTCACAGCACTACAACAAAGAAATAACTACCTTTAAAATTAAGCCATTAGGTTTATTCTTAGCCATAGATACCAAAAATAGCACTTGTGGATCAAAGTAATAGTGTAGTAAAAACAATTACAAGTGACACTAATACAATGCTAAGAGTGTGGTGACAGAAAGAGAAGACAAGAACAGAAGGTCAGAAAGAAGTTATTGATACTGTCAGCGACATCTCTCTGGATAGAAGTACTTAATTGGAAGCTATTGGCTGTGAAATACCACAGGATTAGCTAGTATTGACTGATCTCTCGCCAGTCTCGCCAGCAATTTACTCTCAACATCTATTGAAAGTCAACAACTTCCAACTACTAGCTGGGGATGAATTATATTCCCTTTTGGGACAATGCATATTAAATATCACAGTATGATGTAACAGATATAGTTGCGTTTGTCTACTTGAGCAAACAAGCTAGATTTGGATGACCTGTGGTGTAAAAGTGTGCAGTTTAAGTTGAGAGTCCTGAGTTGAAATTTAAAGAAGCATATTACTGTATGTCAACACAAAATCATACAAACTCACAAACAGAAACTCAGAAGCTACACTCACTGAGGTGTTAAAAATGACACATGCTAGTTGTTTGATAAACTAACCAAGCCTATATTAGGCTGTGTGTTCTGAATGGATGTGATAGAGAATCTGCTTGTCTGTCCTTGGGTCGCCCTGTTAGAGTTGGGAGGTAATTTTCTGGTTGGTTTGAAGCAGTGTTTGTTCCTTAATTAGTTTGTTCAGCAGTAGGCCGCAGGAACACATACAGTTAACAGCAGCACACACACAAACACGCACACACACACACACACACACACACACACACACACCCACCCACCCACACAAAAGCACATAAGCATGAACGCTCATATGGTTACATTTTCAAAAAAGCACATGTGCATATACAGCAACACATACCTTGGCACATAATTCAAAGAAATGCATACATTCAAGCACTCACACAAACACACTCCTGGCTGCTGCTGTGACTTAGTGTTAAAAGTGAAGGCAAGGGACAAGTAAAAGAATCACATCACAGTGTGTTTGTGTTTTGTTGTGCGTGTAATGGGGTGCGTCTGTGAGGTGCTGTAAGAGAGTGTCAGAACAAGTACAAGAGCCCTTAGAGACAACACTATATCTCTCTTGTCTGTCTTTCTGTCTGTGTCTCCGTGTTTTCCTGTCTCTCTGTCTTCTGGATTTCTGCCTCAGTTCCCCCTGACTAAACCCAGTTAATGCTTGTTTCTCTAATTCTCAATGCATCTACAGTTGACCTTCTCTTGTATTCAGCTCACTGCAATTTATAAACTGATGGATACATAGGGATGAAGTGTGTGTGTGTGTGTGTGTGTGTGTGTGTTTTGAGTTGCACATGAGAAATGACTTATCTGCATGTCTCAAAGAGTGTGTGTGCGTGTGTCTCTGTAACAGGGTGTGTATGTGTGTGTGCGTTGACAGCTCAATCAGCGTGGCCTGAACGAATGGCCAGCCCATCACTGTGCCAAAATGGGCACGGTGTTGCTATAGCGATAGCGCGGAGAGTTATCACTAGCATTACTAGAGGAGCTAACATCCCATCATTTATATTAAACTTCACCCGTTTCTCTGCATCTCCCTGCATCTGTCTGTCATATTCTCTGCACTTTCTATTCACGCTGTCTTGGTCCCTGTATCAGCCATTGTCTGTACTTCATGATTTACAGTACACTGTCATTTGCTCTACATGTCTGTATAACTCTCTTTCTCTCCATTTTTCTTCCTGTCCCTTATCATTTCCTCAACCTGCCTGTTTAACTGTTTCTTTTTTTTTCTTGTCCCTTTCTGCTTGGGTCTTCTGTATGTTCATCCACAAAGGTGGATTGATTAAGTAAGTACAATTTTGAGGTACCCACTTGAGCATTTCCATTTTATACTACTTAATAATTCTACACTAATAATTTACAAGTCTAAACTTTCTACCTCACTACATTTAGCTAACTGCTATTTTTAAGAGTTACTTTCTACTGTATACCTCTCACAGGTGCAATGTTTCTGCATATAGAGTACTCTTTATACTGACGCTTTGATTGTATTTTAAAAATACTTCTGTACTTCTACACAAAGCTGTATTAATTGATATTTTTTCCATTTTGGGCGCAGCTAAACAAGAGTTTTTTTCTCTGAAAAACTGATTTACTTTTTGCTCTGTTTTGGTTTCCAACATAGCCAAAGAAACCGATCTGGCTCTGTGGCTGCTTATGCCGCTATGTTTACTCATAAGTTGCTAAAATAGTCTGTCTGCAGCTTGTTGTTGGGCAGGTAGCATACAGTGGGTTTATCAGAGCTTTTTCACTGACAAAAATCAGCTTGCTTCGGCCAGAAATGAGGTTGTTGAGAGCCCAGTTTGCAGGCTGGGAAAACAAAACAATGAGCTAAACAACACTTAAAAGCTCTGTAGAGGTGCACATATTGGTGCCAATTCTCTGTAGATTTATCACTAAGAATGACACCTTTTATATTACACAGTCATTTGATTCATAGTAAGTTTAAAATCACAGTCTGCAGCTTTAAGTTAGATTTTGAAAGCAGGACTTGTATCTATGTAACTTTGTCTCTCTCCCTCTCATCATTATTTATACTGGCACAAAGTGGAGAGGGCTTGATGCCAAACGGGCCACACTATCATTGAAGTGATAATGAATTCTAGATCAAATTAAAGTTTTTGATGAGGTCTATCTGGTACTAAAAGCATATTATTGGAATCACGAGATTACCTGAATGCTATAGGCAGAAACTGCAGTGTTTGTATGAGTGAGTGAGTGAGGAAGTGAGTGAGTGAGTGAGTGACTGTGTGTATAACAACATATCCGCTTTTTGGTTTATATATTCAGATCAACTGGATTCCCCCAGGATTCTCACTTTCTTTCTCACTCTAGCACACACACACAAACATGCACACTTGTGTAAACCATTGGGATTTGGAGCAAAATTAAATGATTCAGGCAGAATCACATTGCCAAAGCCTATAGTGTAGCTCGACTGCCCTTCCTCACAGTTCTCCAAAGTTTTGTTTTATGGCTTCAGAGCATAACTGACACACCCCATAAGCACTGGTAAGTTTGCTAAGAGAGAGTCTGAATTCCAACGTTGTTGTACAGCTTCACAATGTTTTGACTTGGTTCTTGTAGTGTCTTACTGTCTGATTATCTAATCACACAACTTTGTAAATCATGTTTTAATCCAGAAATTAAGTGAAAGGCCCTGGGCCACCTATTTTATTATTGACCACTAGATAATCCCAACGCTAAGGATGCCTGATTCACAGGTGAGATCAGATAATGAGGCTATTCTGGTACAGGTCACTAAGGAAAAGCAAACATAGGGGTACCTGTTTTTTAGAAATCAGGACTGTTGAGAGGTTCTACATGATGATACCTAACGCCTTACATAACATTTAATTGGTATATGGTTATTGATAAACCAAGGTTATGTATGGGTATAAAAAATATAATGGTAGAACATAGTACAACATTTTTCTTTGACTAGCATTAAAGAGACCGCAGGAACCGAGTGTATTCAGTGTGCTTCTCCCTGGGACAGCCCTCACTTTTTCTGTATTTGTGCTATTTACAGTACAGTAAACTTAATATTGCATTGAACGTTGCCGAATCCAGTCTGTTTATTTGATTAGTACAAACTATTATACTGTGTATGCGTGAATTTAGTTCAGAAGTAGTGTGGTAGACCTGAGGGCATCTGGCCCAGCTGACAGTTTTTCCCACTACATTCATATAGCAGACACTCATAAGCATTTCCTTCGGTTTTTATCTCTGCCTTACACTCAAGGTCTATAACTGCTGCTTTCTCAGCAGGATGGCCTTTGCGGTTAGTGAGTAGTCCCCACAGTGGAGGGCTGAAGTTCAATCATCCCTACAGCAATACCTACTGAAGCATAGCAAGGACACTTAACCTCTACCTGTTCTAGATTATCTGCCTGACCCTGCACCCCAGAGAGCATAAATATCATTCGGGGTAAAGTAAATAAAATAGAAAATAAAATCGAGACTCATACGGATGAGTTTTCAAAGGTACACAATTCATAGGCTTATTTGGAAATAACATCCTCTTGGTACAAATACATCTTTCTTCCCAGTGCTTTGTAAACTGCTGAAAGTTTCGATGTTATCAAAAATGTAATCATTATTGTACACTTTTACCAATTAATTGCTATTAGTTTGGCTTATGTCCTGTATTCAGCAGACTTTATTCAGTGGAAAGATATTCCAGTATTTTTGGCACTCAGGAACAAATCAATGTCGTGACTTGTGTACATAATCCACCAGTCCATCAGAATATAACCACACGCTAACTCTGAGGTGATTTTTTAAACATGATTAGATTCTTTATGATTGCAAGGTTGATATAAGTAAGCTAAAATGAAATCAGGATTTTGACAGAAAAGTTAGGGGGTATCTTCTATTTTATGTCGATAACAAGGATACAAATATTGCTTAAGGCTATCATATTCATTTTTAATTACAGGTACCCTTTGTTTGTAGTGTGTTTTTATGGTACGAACAAGTCTAGCAAATTTGAGTTTAGATGAATATTACAACGTCAGAAAACCTAATGCAGAGATATTATTTGGTGAAAACCTTTCCAAAGTGAATGTGTTCACACTGAGCCTTAGATCATTGAGTTGGGTCAGATTAGAGATCAGAAGCTTCTGCAGGACCAGACTGACCAATGGACACACTAGAGAATGATTGATTACATCATTATGCTGACACACAGTGTTACAATGGCATTTAACGGGTACACAGACGCACGAACGCCCGACACTAAAGTTTTTTTCCTTTATTTTTTTCCAGTTGGAAGTCAAAATATGTGCATTTGTGTGTCTGTGTGTGTGTCAGGTTGACATATAGCACCCTTTATTGAGTCAGTATATTCAGGCAGATCAACTGAACTCCCCTGGTGTGTGTGTGTGCGCACGCACGCACACACGCACGCACGCACGCACGCACGCACGCACACACGCACACACACACACACACACACACACTTGGCTTAGTGGCCTTGCCATCTGTCCATTAATCAAGGTGCCACATGGACACTCTCTCTCTCTCATAAAGTAGTGTAGGAGTGGCAGAAGGGCATTGCGTGCATTGCATGGCTGCTGTGTAGTTTATTTGGTGTATTTAGTTTTGTAACTGTTTTTATTGTATTTAATAAAGTGATCACCACTCTGTCTCTCTCTTTTTTATTGGTTCACTGTTATGATATAAAGGGCACATTTTCAAGATGCATTCACTTTATTTTCTCACTAATGTTCCAAACGACACATTTAGTTGTATTTAAGTGTTTTGACACAGGTGACCCTTGAATAAGTCAGCTGGCATGATGCTTCCTGACAGATTGCCTCTCTCTCAATGTTATTCATAAGTTTCCACTTTTGGCTGGTCTGGATGTAAAGGTCAAATATGAGCTGTGTTCAGCTAGACACAGCCTTTCTCTAATTGCATTTTTGTTCCACAGGATGAAACTAATGAAACTAAGTAGGCTAAATAAGGACACTGTGTGTTAGAGAACACAGTGTTTTTTTAACTGAAAATCACATGCACTGCTCTGCTCTCACACACTAGTTTACATGTTGAACTCATTCCAAAATGTACAGTATGTTTGTATTATGTCTGCAAGCAAAGCCAGTGGAGGTGCCAACAGAGGCAGAGATTCATTTGGATCAAGTACATGTTGCAGCTCTTCTGTCTGTTTGGTAATTCGGTGGCTTAAAATGAATACACTTGTGCCAAGGTAGATGGAGTAGTGTTGCTCAGGTTGGGTTATGCAGATGCAGCACGGTTTGTTGTTGGCTTGACACATTTTGGAATATAAGCTCAGACCATCTCTTCAAACATAGCAAGTACCTAGATTAATATTTCTATAAAAAATATATTTTATATATAGATCATTTTGATGCAAACCTGTGAGAATGTACATTAATAGCATTTCATTTTTTTTTGGTTGTGTGAATATACTAGCTGCCAAAAGGTATATAGGGAGGGTGGGTGAGGGTAATCTTGTTCCTGTTTACAAAAAAAGAGGAAAATGTACTGTTTGATGTAACCTGTATTGTGCGATTCCTTCAATAAAAATAAATACAATAATTTATATATATATATATATGTACCTCAACCTCCTATAGTTTTACACACACTTGTCTCTAAAAGTAAAAGAGTAGGTATTTCTGGTTGCTGTATAATCATAGGCAGGTTGTGTTTTAAAGGGCTGAAACTGCAGCTTATACAGATGATCGGATGAGCTCATGTCTGACCACTACTAAAGCCCACCATCAACCCTCCTGCTGATACTATTGTATTGAACCAATAGTCTAGACTTGCACACGCTCACTTCCAAATTATGCTACGTTTGCCATTGTGTTTTGTTAACATCTACGACCCTGCGACCTCTATCTATGTAATAGAGCCTGATGTGTCAGATGCCTAACAAATCCCTACACTTCTTGATTGTTCATGTCTACACAATGTCAATATTGTATCCTGGTTGTTAACAGGTAAAAAAAAAGGCATCCAGCAGAGGTAGGAAATAAAACTTAAAGCAGCTAAAAACAGCAAAGTTGATTCTACTCACAGTCTATTAGCTTTACACTAGCCACTCTCTCTTGCCTATTTTCAGATATTTAAATATTGGATGTTTGTCCCTTGGGGGACAGGTTAAAAAATAGAGGAGTAGTCTCTATATTCTTTCCAGGCTTATCAGCTAAGCAACCGCTACCCTAACACCCTATTTCAAGCTTTAGATATATACTTGCAATGTTTATCGTTGCATAGTATTGTTATTTTTCTTTTCTCTTTTGAGTGATCTGGGCATATAGCTCAAATAAACCCCCAAGATTGTTGTCAAAAAGATATGATTTCACTGTTACATGTATCTTGTCCTTCAAGCAACCTCAATGTGGTTATCCTGGGATTTATGTTTTTTTTTTTTTTTTTTGGAAGATGGATGTCTTTCTGTTTCACCAAAGTAGGACAGAGATACTGCATAACAATGACACCCAGCAGTACTTGAATGAGTAAGCGTAACAATGTGTCTTCAAATCCAACAATATTGTCTAAACAAGCAAGAATTGTGGATAATGTCATTTCATTCATGGTAGGTGTGGTAGGTATATTTGTCAAAGATAATGTCATCAACGGTGAACAATGCATTTCATGAATAGTTGTTCCTTCTGTTTGCCTTTAAGCACAGGATAGCATAAACTGAGATGCGGATTGTATTAAGCGACCAAGGTGGAGTAACAGTGCCCTCCGTTGAGAGTTGTGCTTAAAATAACTAAGATCAACTGGCACAATCACTAGTTACTTAGCAACAAACATGGAGCAGGATGGTGCACTTTGTTATGGCTTTGTCAAAAAGTTGCTCACTGAACAGTTGCTCATGGTGGGAATACCAGCAACTGTGTTTTAAATTGAAACAATGTACAGCTGCTACTCAGAAGCTAAAATAGCTTGGTGAAAGTTTCTCACCCTGCCAACACACCTTTCCTTTTAAAGATTGCAGCTGACTGACGACAGTCTCCCTTTGGGGCCCATCATCACATGCGGGTAAATGTGAGACTTGATTGGCTTAATGTCAGTGGCTATATTTAATTGCTCATTATAAAGTATTTAGTGATGATGAATCCCTAACAGCCATTAACAACCTTAAAGAGCGAATCAGAGGGTATCAGCACTATAATATCTCTGATAATGAGTTGGATAATAAGGTTGATTGGCAGAGACCAATCAGATCCCAAATGAGACAGTCATATCCAAACTACATTGGCCAGGTTTAAATCCTGCAGGCTTACAAGGATCTTTGCTGTCATGCTAACAAAAAGCTTAATAAAGGTCAGTCCCCCTGTGTGTCTAGTTGAACAGAGAAACCGAGGGCAGCAGTCAAGGCTTGTAGTTAGACTGTGTCCTTTAACCAGAGGGCACGAGTGCAAGGCCCGCGGCTGGCTGGGATCTGCCTACCCTACAAACTCCCAGGGTGCTACTTTGTTGCTGACCTTGCACACGATAGAACGAAAGTCTCTCTATTAAGCAAACTATCACATCACAAAATCCTCACACAGGTTTTGGTTGGATCCAGTGTTTTCTTAAGGTTCCTCCTACACTGAGATTAAAATGGGGAAGTTGCAAATGGTTTAATTTAAAGTGACCATATTATGCTCATTTTTAGGTTCATAATTGTATTTAGAGGTTCAAACAGAATCGGTTTATATGGTTTAACTTTCAAAAAACACCATATTTTTGTTGTACAGCACATTGCTGCACAGCTCCTCTTTTCAGGCATCTTACTTCTGTTCCATCTTTGTTGGGAGTCGCACATGAGCATGGCGTGCCATGCTAGCAACTAGGAGAGCATTATTACGTGTGTTACAAAGTGATGCATGTTTGTCACGGAGTTAAGGCTGGACTACAATAGAGCTGTTTGGAGCAGTTAGTGAACAGTGTTTGCTGTTGATTATGATGAAATGGTAAGTGCCTTCCGGTGGACTTTGGGCTTTTTCACTTTGTAAACCTATAACATGCACAAAAAAGCTATATAACACAATAAAGGAAAGGGAAAAATACAAAAGCATATTATGAGCACTTTAATATTTCGTTCTTGGAGTTATGTTCCAAATACTTTAAATCTGTCTAAAAAAAAAAAAAGTTACATCACTTGGTTATGCAAAATTCAGTGTGTTTGGTGTTAATATGCTAATATCTTGTGATGGATATGGTGAGTTTTACTTACAGAGGCTATAATTTAAGCAAAATAGTGGGTGTGACATTTTTCAGCTTTTCCTTGCTACCTACCTACCAATTCCCTGCCCTCACTTTCTCTAACCCCACTTTTTTTCCCTTGCAATTCTATATCTCAGTGATTATTAGTTAGGTGCTGAAGCTCTCTCTCTCTCTCTCTCTCTCCCACTCTCACACACACACATTGAATTTTGTTTTTTATGTTAAAGAATGTGTCCCCAGTCACAGTCTGAAGCCTAGTGAAGGGAGACATGACAAACGACTTTGGCATTTAACATGACAGATGCCCTCTTTCTCTCTCTCTGTCTCACTCCTTCTGTGCATGCGTGTTTGTGCATATGTGTGTTGCAAGTCTGAGACTAATACAGAGGGAGATGTGAAACCGTAACTAGTACGGAAAAGTTGAAGAATGAATGTCTGAAACATGTTAATTATCAGAGCACTTAGAGAAAAACATTACAAAAAACATTATGAAAAAGACACACCTGCACTCATACATTACAATATGTAGTCATTTTTGATGTTGCACTGTATGTATGATTACAAATTACATATCTTCTATTACCTTTCCATTGTGTTGCAAATTGCAATCTGTATGGTATATTGAGCAATAGTGATTAGACCTAGTGCTTGTTTATAGTAGTGTTTGTCTTCAGTATATTGTGTTTATGATAGAGAGTGAAATGTTGGGTCCTGAACACTGCAAACATTGGATTATGGAGTGTTTTGTTTCATAATTTCATATCCAGAGGCTTGATTCCAAATTGGAAATTTTTCCACTATAAACTCAGCACTACAAACAGATCCTGAGAAGAGGCCAAGGTAACATGCTGGCAACATTTTAGAGGGCTACGCCTATACTCATAGACTCTGGAGTTACAATACGTAACTATCGTTCTATTTTCTATAGGCTTCGTCCTCTAAGGGCTACACTACTGGGTTAGGGTGAAGGTGATGTAGTCCATGCCACCTGCGACACAGGGCCCAAGAGCAGAACATAAACTAGATTTCTACCAATGCATTTTGCAGGGCTTGTATCAGATAGTTGTCATTAGTAATGACTTGGCCTAGGTGGATTACGAGGCTCAGTCATAATAGCAGTAGGCTAGTGCATGGTAAGTGGAAAAAAGTGCATGGTTGACACTTTTTACGGCTGATTTTCTCTCAGCCCCCATGTGAGCAGGGAGAGAGAGAGATTGCAGGTAAAACACATGCAACGGCATGACATGATTATAGGCGTGCATGTGACATGATTTGACAATGTATGGGAAAACCCTGCGTCCCACCTTGCACCTAACAGAAGAGGTGAGGACAGCAGAAACACACATGCGACGGTGCCTTATACAATGATTATAGGCAAACATGCAACAGTGTGTTTATTGGTCATTGAGTTTGGACAGGATTGAGTGGGTCATGGAGAATTCAGACATATCACGCAGATAAAACCGGATGAATGGGCACTGGGAAGCCCAAGAGGCTGCCGCACAGATGTTGGCTACTGCCTAACCCATAGGGCCGCAGACGCCGACAGTACCCTAGTAGAATGTGCCTGGATGCCGTGGGGGGCTCCAGGAGGCAGGACGGCAAAAAAGACAGGGCACATAAGTTGCTCACTCTCTTGGTTGACGTCAGAGCAAGTAGAAGCAACATTGGTGACAGCATCCTGAGAGACACTTGTGTCAGTGGCTCAAAAGGAGGCTTCCCCAAAGCTTGGAGCACCAGGGCTAGGTCCCATTGAGGGGTGAGAGCGCACAGCCGGTTTCTGTCACCTGACCCGCTTCAGAAAACGCTTCACCAGGGGTGCGCAAAAACCGTCCTCTCGCCATAGCCTTCGTGGCAGGATGAGATGGCTGCCACGTAGGCTTTGATTGTGGACGGAGCCAAAGCATTATTCACTAGTGTTTGAATATAAGTCAACACAAGAGGCAGGGGGCACGACGTGGGATCAAAGCAGACCAGCGCCCTGCGTAACATGCTGTAGAGGAGGGGGCTCTTACGCCCTGGATGGTGTGCACCACTGCGGGAGGCAGCCTTAGCAACTGTATACATTCCCGCTCAGCAACCAGCCTCACAGTCGCTGGGTTGTCACCGGGGTGGTGGAAAATCGTCGTTCAGCTGTGATAGCGCGTCCTCAAGCCACGGGAGTTGCCAGGGTTGGGCCGCCAGCAGCTGAATGACAATCGGGAACCCGGATGCGCTCCTGCGCTCCGGTGCGACCAGAATGATTGTCAGAGTTATGAATACTGCGTCCTGCAGACGGTCTGGCAGGAGGGGCAGATCTGAGCACCACTGGAAGTGGAAATTGTCTTCACACTGCTAGCTTGAAGAAAAAAATGGGAGCTGAGCAACTGCTCTGTTCATATACAGTATCGGCAGATGTAGTTGAATACCGTGCTGGTGAGAAAGAAAATCTTTGCATGGGCAAAGGGATAAACCCCATAGCGTATAGATACGAAACAGAACTGTTTCTTACCTTTACAGACCGGTCTGTGGTCACTCCAGGCTGCAAAGACTTCAGCCACTCTCTGGCAGGTGATGGTTTTACTGCCCTGAAGAACATAGTCTTCTCCACAACTGAACTGCACCACACCATCAATGCTACACACAAAAAGACACACAATCATACACAGAGGAATAACACTGAATTATTGTAAATGCATGTACATGTATGTGTGTGCAATGTCTGAATACAAACATGTCATTTAAAGTTTTTGCGTGCAAATTGTACCTGAAATCATTGCCATGGCGTTTTCCATTCTCTGGCTCTCCCGGGTCAGGGCAGGAGTTAGATGCCTGTCTCACGCCACCTTCATTTACTACACAAAGAGACAGACAGGTGGAGAGCCAGGGGCAGACAGGTAAGAATGAGGCCCAGACAAGGCTTACAGCAAAGCTACGCTGGGTATATCAAGCACTCTATCCCTTTACAGATCTAAGTCTAAAGTGTCTGTGTCTGTCATTCTATTAGAAACATTCAGCACAAGACAACTCCGGGAATTTCCAGCTCTCCACTTTAAGTTTCAGGTTTTGGAAGCCAGCCTGCCTCATCACTGATTCAATTTATAAGTAGCAGAAAACAGGTGGTAGGATAAACATGTTAGACAGACCAGGAAACAGACGGGTTAGACGGTTAGGTAGGCAGACAGACGCCACAGCACTCCAGATAGATCTTAATGCTCACAGAAACACAAGGGCTAATCTTGACATTAACACTCAAAACATCACAGAGACAATAGACAGAACTGTGCAAATACTGCAACATCACAACAAACATCTCAACTTAAAATATGGCTGTTCACAGCATGTGTACTGTATGTGAATTTATTTATTTTTTGTTTAATTTATTTCTTGTTTGGTTATTTAATCCCTTTTTAGTATATCAATAACCCCACAGCTACATTTCATTGGCTGTCTCTAAAAGACACTACAGTATAGGATTTGTAATTTTTATTGTTTATTTCCAGAAACCTCAACCATTCACAGTCAATTCTTTCTATTGAGCATTTAAAAGTTTTAAAACTTTCCAGAAAAATAGCTGGTGGGTTAACTATGTGTGTGTGTGTGTGTGTGTGTGTGTGTGTGTGTGAATAGAGAAAGAAAAGGGAAAAAGCTTCAGGTTCTCTCAGGGAAAGCCAAAGAAACATAGCTGTTAGGCAAGTGTAAGAATGCAAAGCACAAACAACTCGATTCCAATTCAAAAGCTTTACATGTTAAAACGTTTCTAATATAAGACACATTGTACATTACAACTCTTGTTTTCTGTGGTACTTTTTCTAATATCAAGAGGGATCCATAATGTGCCACCCTGCTGTTTCTACAAGTTTGGCTCATAACTAAACTATAAGTAGTAATACAGCATATTAATGATCCATTGATGACCTATTTTACTCTATTCAAGGCCCCATGTGATGTGGTATCTTGTATTCCTTACTGAGATCACAGTGAGAGTAAAATTATTTGGGTAATCCTTGAGTTCCCCTCATCTCTTATTTACACCAATGAACGTAAAATTAGGCCACTTTGAGGATGTGTACGCATTTTTTCAGTCGTTCATCCTTGCCTAATGTCTGGTGTCGGTAGAATATTACTAGAGGGATAAACTTTGTGTGCTTATTTACTTCAGCTGCAGTATACAGCAAACAAAACACCCCATGGTGTATTTTTGATATTCAAATGCATGGACTGATACTCAAATAAGAGGGAAACACAACTTATTATGTACTTTGATTTGGGTTTGATTGTAGAAGAACACAATTTCTATTTTCTGTCATTTGAATGGAGATGGATCCTTAAGACTCATTGTTTTAATTTTCTTCATATTTTCACTTGATAAATTTAAACTCACCTATCTTTTATGTCTGAGTTATTTTTGCTTATGTAATAAGTCATTGTTCACCTCATCAAAACAAGGTCTTCTTGAACAGAAAACAGCTCAAAAATACAAAGCAAAAAAAAAAATGGGAAGAAAAGAAAATGAGCTGCTGAATATGCAAAAAGTCCCACCAATTCAGTCAAATAAATAATATTTTTAGAATATAATAAATAATGTTGTAACTACTGAGTGTTTGGCTACAAATGGCATCTATATATTTGAATAATTATATAAAATAATTTTGTTTATGTTATGGCATTAGTTGCAAAAACAATTTTAAAAAACACAGTCCGAGAGACAATTTTTTCTATTTCACCCAGTGTCTGTGTGTACATGTTGATTTGTTAGAGTAGACAGTTTGTTGCTTTGTTGGAGCGGCTAATTTGACCATCTGGACTTTTTAACACCATAACAGAGGGACTGGTTACAGTATCAGTACTGTGCACAAACACAAACACAACCCCCCCCCAAAAAGACACGTACATACACACACATATAATGTACATGCATATATACAAAAACAAAGAAACAAAAATAAAGCAAAATAAATAGGCAGACAAACACTAACAAACACACAAGTGTTGTGCTTCACTGGAGAGCTAAACCAGTCAGAGCAGAGCAAATTAACATCTGAACCAATCACAGACGGACTAATTAACATACAAATTCACATCTGTAGAATCAAACCTCAACCATGAATCCCCAACCTGTCAGGAAACCTGATGAATCTGGGATGTGTCTTTGTGTTGTGTTTAGCTAAGCTAATACAGTATTTAAGACATTCACACATAAATACACAAACACATAGTGGACAAGCACATAAGGAAAACAAGCGAATAAATCAGAAATGTTAAAAAAAAAAAAAAAAAACATTAGCAAGCATGCAAAACAATTTACGACGTGGACAAGTATGTGAGCATTTTTGTATTTTGGCATGTATAAGTCCTTGCATTGGTGCATATGTGTATGTGTTTATATATGTCCTTGTAGGTGTGCAAATATGTTCATATGCATGTTCAATATTTACGTATGAACCTCTGGGTGTGGAATAAATGTGTGAACTGTGCTACTTGTGATTAAACTATGTGAGAACGAGCGTATATATCAGCATTATAAAGTATATTATAATGCGTGAGGGTTTCTGCTTGTGTGTGTGTGTGTGTGTGTGTGTGTGTAATATAGACATTAGGAGAGTAAAAGAGCTATGATTAAGAGAAATAAAGATGGAATTGGATATGTAACATAGGTCTGTGTGAGGTTTACGTCGTTACTGACAACTGTGGAACTTCTTCAGTAACAAAAAAGTACTGATGTTCTTGTTGGAGATGTTCATGCTTTTTTCATGTTTTGAATGAAATTAAATAATATTCAAGTGACCCTTTTTGCATTATGGTGCGTAAAATTACTTAATGACCATTAGTACACTTGTACTTCAGGCTGTCTTATTCCAGAATTAGTTTCCAAAGTCCAAAACATTCAAAGATTTCACAAATTTAGAGAACATTGTTGTTTTCCCAAAAGGTGAGCAGTACATTAACAGGGAACGTTTTGTACTCATTAAGGGCAGACCCCTGGATTTTAGTGTGTAAAGATTGGGATAACAAATCCCCTATAGTGCTTTGTGTTGTCATTAACTGTGAGAGATATGCAATACACATCCTTTTTTATTAATTTATTATTGACCTCTGTTGCAGAGGTATGTTGTTATAAATTCAATAATTGCTTTAATGCCCTCAAATAGCCAATGTTTAAGGGTTTACAAAAATGTGATCAGAAGAGAAGAGAAGAGAGGGATGATGAAATAAAAGAGAAGAGGCAGGAGGGGCGGTAAATAATATTACAACAGCTAATTCACATCCCCTGAACAAGCCCAAAGCAAAGCAAGCAAAAACAAACCATGATTAAATATTTCAAAGCAAGCCATGAAGAAGCATGCATAAACCAAAACACCATGACAAAAATACATACACAAAACATCAAACAACAAAAACAGCAGTCAAGCAAAATGCAAAAGCATGCTCTTAAAAAGGCTGTGGCATTTTCAACACATTTCTTTGTAAAAGAAAATGTCACATTTTAATATCAGTAACAAATTATAATAGCAATTTATTTGTGTGAATTGATGCTACCACATACTGTCTACAAAGCAACACAAGATGTTTGTGTTGTCAATAAACAGAGACACACAGTGTTGAAACTAACAAATTAACAGCCTTTTAAGAGATAAAATTAAAAGAACAAAACCAGACCTACAAAAAAAGGAGTCCAAGCCAAACCAAGCCATCACACGTTTGTTCATTAGCCATAGTGACATTAAGATGTGAACTCACATATTGAAAACTTGTTGCTGGAGTCTTTGCCAGGGAATAATTTAACGCCCCGTGATTTAAAATCTACTGATCGCTTCACTGCAGAGGAGAACAGAATACAGAAAAGAGAAGAAAAATCAAACAGATTGGATAAAGTGGACAAAAAACGAGACCCAGCGGAGGAATTAAAAAAAAATAGATTCTTCTCCCTCACAATGCTGAGAGAGAAGAGTACAGTGGAAAAGAAAGTTACAAAGGCAAAGTAAATTTTAAAATGGTGGAAACAGATAGTGAGAGAGCCAGAGAGAGACAAAAAGAGAGAGACAGAAGCAGAAAGAGGAAGGAAAGTAGGAAAAATGATACCAACAATAGCACCATTCAGGGTTTTTGTGCATGAGAAGCTTAATCTTTCTGTCTCTCTGCCACTCAGACACATACATCAGATGTTGAGGTGTTTGGTTGGAAGCCCTATCATATTCTGAACAAAAACTCGTAAAGGAAATTGCAGCTTTAATCAAAATGACAATGATGCAGCTCTGCAATCAAAGCATTCAGATAATGGTACGTTAGAAAATAAATGGTTCCTTTAATCAGAGTAAATCAAAGACAAGTGCAGACAAACTGGCGGAGGGTTCTTGTCAGCATAAGCTCTGCTTTCTAACATGGGGGACATCATTTCATTGCAGGATTAGCAGCGGTGTGCCTTTGTGTTACTACAACTTATATAGGTAGAAATTCACTATGGAAGACAAACTGAGTGGTTGAAAGATGTATTTAAATAATGAAAACAAAACAACCTGGGGTAATCTCAATTTGATTCCCTTCAGATTTGATTTTTTTCTGCTCTGCCCTGTCAAAAATAAATAAATACATTACCAACATAAATAATGAAAACCTAAAGACAAATCCATCTAGTCCTTGATGACAAAGTACAGTGATAAATCAGTTTAATGGACGTCTGACAGACATATTCATAATGACCTGACTAATCCACTTGATGGTGACAAATGGCAGATGAGTTAATGTGCTACAATTATCCTAATGGTATACATAGGCTACATATATGTACTTACATCAATTACATTATATTTGACAGGGTTAAATTACATCATGTGTATTTTATGCCAACAATTATCTTAATGCTGCTACATGTATGCACATGTATTAGTGGTACTCTACTTACCATGTTGACATTATTCCAAATCATATTAATGTGCTGTGTAAACGGTTTGTCTAATGTAAAATGGCTGAAAATTAGCTCTTTTTATGTATTATTGTGTTATTCTACCAGCATGATCATTTAATGTGGTTCCACCTGTGTGTGTGTGTGTGTGTGTGTGTGTGTCTGTGTGTGTCTGTGTCTCTGTCTGCAAGAGATACCGACTGCCACTCAATTATACTCAATTTGAATGAAACAAGTGCTAACACATCATGTTCTTTCATAAACTACAAGGGATCCCTCCTTAATTAAACCACACCCCTTTATCCCTTTTTCTGATATGACAAAAATACCTTGTGTAACACACTTCAACACACAGTATAGTAACTTACATGGTTGTCATCTAACCATAGGCAGTGCAACTCAAAATAAAAGCTAAACTTTGTGGTTTGATTTATTTCACTTTTGTATTGAGGTTCAGCTTAGAATGTCCCTTTGTGGGAGCCGAGGGGTTGGAAAATCATGTTCTTTTACTGTTGTAAATAAAAATCCAGGATTTAGTACTTTAAAAGGGCCACTGTGATACCTCCAGATCACAACTTAATAGAGTTTGGTTTCAAAGCATACTTAGCTTTTGGATGTATTTTGATGTGGTATAATGTTCACATATGTAATGACGTCGCCTCTAGGCATATACTCTTTTTTAAGTTGAGACTCTTTGTCGAGGCCAGGTTGGCTCAGTGGCAGAGCAGGCACACTGTACTGAGAGGTTTATACCCCGTCGGAGAGGTCCAGGGTTCAAATCTGACCTGTGATGCTTTCCTGCATGTCTTCCCCCCTCTCTCTCCCTGTCGAAAAAAATTAAAGGCGGAAAAGCCCAAAAATACTCTTAAAAAAGTTAAAACTCTTTGTCAATAAGTTAAAATAATCATGAACAAATGTAAATTTCCCTTACACCCACTTACACATTAAAATGATTTCTGTCATGAATTCTCCATTAATGATCTGCCTCCAAGCAGTGAAACACAATACACACATAAACGAAAGGCAAAAACACTTTCACAACCTTCACAGCACTCCACCTACACAAATAGTTCAATGTATTAATCCTGACACTGGTGGCATAGCTATTCAAAATAAGGGGAAAAAAGCATGATATTACACTTACACTGTGTGTTATTCATATTTAACAGTAGAGATTCATACGTCCCTGGCTTATCCATATGTCTTCAGGCCATTTCACCAACAATTATAAACAACTACGGACAGCTGTATTTAAAAATATAGCTCACAAGAATTAATACATTAATACATTTTCCATTCCACTGCATTGCAGACATGGCAACCATTTTGAATGCATAAAGCCTTTAGCACATCTACAGTGTAGTTGTCATCTGAGTACCTAAAAAGAAAAGTAGCACAAATAGTAAATGAGAACATAAATGAGTGAGAAACAATACGTTACCTTTTTTGGCTGCCTTGAAATTATACTTGTATTTGACCCCAGTGTCAGAAATTAAGAACATTCATCTTGTTATTTATGACAAAGAGGGGTAGCTCTGATATACTGTAAATCAAAGTTTGCAAACCTGATTGTAAATCCTTTTAGGCAGCCACATTGAAAAATCGGGGCCAAAAATGGTTGGAAGTCAAATTAGTTTGTATCTGTGCAAATTAATTCACTGTAAAACCTGTCCTGTGAGTAGTTTAGATTGGATCCATTGGCTGTTTAAGTAAAAAAAATGGTTAAGATTGATGATTCATCGGTCATAAATGAAACCATGTTGCGATAGGTGTTAAATCAGCAACAAATGCTTATTTATTTACAAGCAATAGTTTGACATTTTGGAAAATAGAGTTAGAGAGAGTAAGATGAGAAGGAAGTTCAGCAAATATAAGCAAAAACCCGAGCCAGATTAGCTGTTTTGTCACTCTTACAGTCTTTATGCTAAGCTAAGATAACCGGCTGTTGGCAGCGGCTTTACATTTAACGGATACATGGGAGAGTGGTATTTTGTAAAATGTCAAACCATTAATTTAGATGACATGAAATCTGCTAATGCTAATGAAAATAACTTCTAGAGGACACAAGACCAGAAGGTTTAATTGTGCATTTTGTAATTTACCAAGTCTCACAATTAATATAGCCTACGTATACAATATGTTATTCTGCATAACAACTGATTTGTAATGTATGTGTTTAATACACATGTATCTGGCTAAAATGGTATTTGAACTAGGCAGAAGGTGGTAATAGAAATATTAAAGACTGTGTAGGCTACAATGCTCAATATATACCTCTGCCTACCTTGAGTTAATCACAGTGTAATTATTTACAATTAGGGAGTGCAATTAGTGGGTGGAAATAATTGGCAGTGCTTTAGACATCCTCCACATCTGATGAACCATTTTATAACCACAGACCAACAGTTATCCAATATCACCAGACCGTGTATGTAGTACATTCCCTGCCCTTTTGATATAGCAACAGCAGAAAAATGAGTCAACAATGAAAGCCAGTACTGGTAAAATGCAGGGTCCTAAATAACATAAAAGATGATAAGGGAGTAGCTTATAGATTTATGAGCTCATATGAACCTCCTGAGGCCTACAGTGTCGCTGTACCCAGTTTGACTAATGGTTCTTAAGCTAAACTTGACAAGGAATAAGACTTGGGGATTTATTTACACAAAAACTAAATGGCGTATACTACATGTGCTAAATTCTCTGTTTTTTTCTGGGCTGTAATTATTTCGAGCACTTCAAGATGAGTTCACTTGATCACGAGCAGGTTTGAGAGTCATATCAAAGGTACCATGCAGTCGACAATATCTAATATGTCAGCCTCCCTGAGGGGCGTACTGTCTCACTGCTCGAGTTGAATAATGTTTCCGTACCAGTGGTTGACGGGTGTTTCTTTTGTACTGACTGACTTATTTTGTTGCCATAGCATTGGCTATTGACTGATAATGCCGTCAGTTCTTCATTAAGAGCCAATCACCGCCCTGCAGACACAGAAACTCATGAATACGTAATGAAGAGAGATGATGGAGGGATGTGATTGGTAGGTTCTGCCGCAGGGAAGAAAACAGATGGTTCTTACTTTGGCACGCACACAGACACATACACACAGAGCCATACATAAGTACACTTAGATGCAAACAAGCACACACAGCTGCACAAACTCATTACATATACAAAGAAGCACACATATTGATAGATTTATCAACTTAAAGTAGATACACACACATACAGAAACACACACTTGTAAATGCACAGACATGTATACAGAGCAGGAGACACACCAGCGGCAACAAAAGTGAGTTTGTGTACAGGAACACAGACAGAGACATATGTTTAAGGACACAGCTCTCAGCACACATACAGGCATACACAGCAACACAATTCACAAACACACATATTCACAGCCAGGTGTTGAGGGTGTAGGGTTGGGCATTAGAGCAGAGTACCATGCAGGGATAAGTGTGGACAGAATATCTAATCAAAGTAACCCTCAGTATTTGCTGTACTCCTGATCAAAATGAGTGCTATGTATTTATCTTATCTTTCAATGATAAAATTAAAAGTTTCAAAATCTAAACAGCCTTTAAACAAATGTTTGCCTTCACAGCATAGTAATCATTTTCCAGGTTATTCTTTTGGGCATTTTCTGCCTTTATTTTACAGGAAAGCTGAAGACATGAAAGGCAAGAGAAAAGTGGGAAATGACATGCAGCAAAGGACCGCAGGTTGGAGTCAAACCAGGGCCCACTGTGTCGAGGAGTAAACCTCTATATATGGGTGCCTGGTCTACAAACTGAGCTATACGGTCGCCCAGGCCATAGTAATTATTATAACACACAATGTCTGAGTAAGAAACAGTATCACAGAATGTATGAGTCCAGGTTGTCAGGTCTTTCCAGATCTTCTTTACATCAAATTAAAATTGATTTAGAGGTATACATTTGCATTGAACTTGAAAGCTGCTATAATGTATCACATTGTTGCTATTTTCTGTGCAGGGGTTATTGTAAAAATAGTCACAGGTAAGGGTCAGGGTCAAGATCCCACTGAAATAAAGGAAAGAGAAGATAGGTGTGACATTATCAATATGCTGATGTTGGGGAAAATAAATGCTTTCTAAACATTTCAAGTTTTGGATGCTGAAAGAGCCTATTGATTTTGAGGTGATGACTGAAGGTCAGCAAGTGCAGTCAGTCCAACACCTCCCTCCATTCTGTTACAGGTATAATTCCATCATGTTTCATCTTCCTGTCCTTTCCTAGTTACATTACAGTTTACACAAACCGGAATAATTTCCAAAACCTCAGATAGACCGTCCCTGTGGGCTCAACACAAAATAGTCTCCTGTGTCATACCATAACAATACAGCCGTATTACTGTAATAAAAAAGCCTACAACAGCAATATAATTGATCGCGCCATCCTAATCCAGCTGAGCCTTTTACAGGCTGTGCCGTGGCATCCCCTCTTTTGTTGCTTGTGGTTTGGACTGAAGGTGTCTCCAACAGCTGCCTCTGGACCGCTCAGATAGCTGCTTACTTTTATTGAATGATGAGCAAATGAGCAAAACATTATGACAGACATAAATTCTGAGAACACCGAATGACAACCATTACTGTTTTTGTCAATAGGGTGTAAGTATTTGATGCTTAAAACTGAGTGAACATAGCCTGCAGCAGTCCCAAGAAAAAACGCAGCAATCTGCAGCGAAAAGTCAGACAGATTCAACTTTTGGGGAAACATAACCTGTCATCACTCAATAATGTAAATGTCTCCAAAGCACTCACTGGCTCTATTTTCAGCCAGACCTCTACAGTGACACAGGTGTGTAAATACATGTAAAAGACGTTATCAATCATTTACAATACCAGGGTACATAATCTGTAACTGTACTGTAAAAAAGGGACGTGCACAGATACAAGCTATTGTTGCCCGGGCAACTGCCTGTTTGCCATGATTGCATTGGCTGCCCCTCTGGTGAAAGAGTTTAAATAAACTTTTCTTTTTTTGCTGTTGTGGCTTCATTAACACGACAATATGCCTATCATTACTTAAGATAAATCAAATTAAATGCGCTATATCATTCAATCTTACCTTCAGCAATGCCCTCTGCCCCCAGTCATGTGACTTTGTTTATTTTCTCACACATGGAGCAGCGCAAGCCCTACTGCCTTCACATCAGTTTTTAAAGTTATGGAGAATACGACAAATGCCTCGTGAATAGTAATAAAAAAAATCCACTTGAGCTTTGAATAAACGGCAGCTTCAGCTTGTAACATGTGCATCACGTCACGCAGCATTGCGTACGTTGCAGCAGCAGGCTCACGTAGCTATGTTACATCCGTTACATGAGTGTGCATTCTGTAGAGAAGAGAGAGGCTCAGGGATGTGATGTTTGGGCTGTTGAATCATGCTAGCTTATACGTTGTTTACAGTCAATATGTTACATGAGTTTTCAATCAATTTTCAGATGTAACGTTAGTGAACGTGAAAGTCGAAATGTTAGTTTTGTGTGCTCCTTCATAACAAAGATGACTGAAGAAGAGAGAGACAGAGCTCAATGAAGCAGCTAAAAGATCTGCAACTTTGCAGAGCTGGATTAACACTGTCAGCAGGACAGCTGTGAGAGAAGCATTTGATAACGTCAAGCAACCATCCTACATTATTAATTTAATGTGAAGAAGGAATTTTTTTTCTTTAAGTTGGAGTAGACTAATAAATTAAAAACAAATGTTTCATTAATAATAAATACACAGTAAATCTGTATCTATATATCTATATGGGGGGGGGCTGTTGGCTTTTTCAGATTAGAGCAATAGCTCCTACAAATGTCTGTGCATGTCCCTGACTTTACCTATGCATTATAGCAGTAATAAGGATCCTCAGATGACCCGGTATATTTCTCTCTGAATCCTATCCTTTCCGTCATTTTTGATTCTGCCCCTCCCTGCCATTTGCTTCGAATACTGATCAAACTGTCTATTTAACAGATTTAGAGGTTCATTTTGTGCTTTTAATCATCGTGTTTTCAGGTAAACTGAGACATCCTGACTTTGAAGCACTGCCAGGATCTCTCCACACTTGTTCTGCCCCCTCCACCACCACTTTTTGTAATGTTAATGTTCATTAATAAAAGCCAGACATTATTTCTCAGTGTTCAGACTAAAATGTGTACAGTTAATGGAAAGACTGGCAACTATTCAATTAATTAGATGGCTAGTTGGCTGACTGACCCGCTAACTGGCTGACCGCCAGACCAAATGGCTGACTGACTGGCTGACTAAACACTCTGGGCTTTTACCTGACACTGTTAACCTGGCTACTTTCACTAAGTGCAAAAGTAGTACATTTCTGATTGACTGGATGGCTTTGTGAATGACAACTACACTGTACATATGTAGCTGGTTTCTAATGTGTGATGGTGTGCACTGTGCACCATAGATCTATGGTGTGCACTGCCATTTGTTTCACAAGGCTCCAGATGAAAATCTGCATCTAGCTGTCTGGCTAAATAAATGGCTGATTGTGTTAGCCTACACTCTGATTACTACACACAGTGGGGAAATACTACACAGCAGATGTGCTAGTCATAAACTGGGCTTTGTTATTATGTAGTAATGTAACTAATGTAATAAGTGAATAGTGCGCACCTTCACCTTGGAAGTAGTCTCTTGCCAGATCTTCCTCCACAGCGCTGCGGAGGAGGGTCTGGCTTGTCCACATAGCATTCCGGGATGGGAAAAAAACGTGCTCTGGTTTATTGGCATTTCTTTAAACCAATCACAATCATCATGGGGAAGTGCTAAGCGCCAGACGGAGGAACGGAGCCACTGCAAAATAGCCTCGGGAAGGAACTTGTTCTGGTGGAACATGTGTACATTCGAATGCTGTTTTTGTCATGCAACAGAAAACTTGGATTGGACAGATAGTCTAGCTAGCTGTCTGGATTTACCCTTCAGTGATCTGAGGAGCAGGTAACCATAGTCCTCAAAAATCGACTAGAGTTTAAAATTCCAACACAAAAAAAGTGTAAGGGAAGGACATCTGGCCGAAAAGAGTGATATCCAGCGGAAATTCCGTCCGCTTTTGAGCAATCCCGGAAGTGGAACGTCATGGATATAGACTACCTTGGAAGTAATGCTAGGCTACTATAAGGTTATTAAAGACATCTTGTGTTTTTGGAAAAGCGACAACTGACCCTCCAAACTTAGTTAACGATAATGCCCCTTGCACACCACTTTGACAATTGGAGATATCCAGAGCTTGGAAGGCATGCCGTCCTTCGTTACGGTTGCTAGGCTACGATTGGATAATCACTGTTTGGGGGATGGGTTACAATCACAGCTATTTTTTTTATCATTCAATTATATTTTTGTATTTAATGCAAATATCTCTTGCAGTTGCCTGCATGAACTGTAGCTGACTCACTGAACGCATGGGTGACTCATTGATTGACTAGGTGTCCACTGCTCTTCCCCCTAGTTCTTGTTATAAATAATTACATAATGAGAATACTTTTCTTGAAAAAATTCAGAAACTGATAAAAGTCAACCTATCTAAAGGGTAAATTCAATGTAAAATTGTGTTCACATATATTCTCCTGTGGCGGTTGACAACTTTTGTTTATTTGGCAACATGAATTATTGTTTCCTTGCTTTGGGGGAGAGCTGTTAATGTTTTCATTTATTTTTATTTAACAAGCAAGATGACTGAGAACACATTCCCATTTCCAGCCTAAGAGTATTTGCTAGGGGGTGAGACCATACTGTAACCCAGTCACATCTGGAAGCTGGCTTGATCTACCACAGTGGATCACTACACATGGCAATGCAAGATCTGGGTTTCAGTGCTTTGCTAAAGGGAACATTGAGCATCAGTCAGTCTTTTACCCCAACACGGTTTCCCCAACCTGTCCAAAGATTGAAACATGCAAACTATAGTTTCTATATAAGCTGCTCTTACTCAAGCTACCAAAAATCAAAATGTGATTTGTAGAAATTAAATGAAAAAAATCAAACTTGTGCCATAAAGAATCCTATCTAATTTGTTGTTTCAGTGTAAATGCCTTTAGGTCTCAAACGATAATTACAGTGATGAAGCTTTTAGCCAAAGTTCAAGCAGGAAGACAATTATCTGTCTAATTTGATCATCACATTAGGGTTCCACCTCAGTTATTATCCAATGACTATACCGGGAACTGATTTCAACAAATGATCATTTCTTCCCATCACCCATTTGCCTTCCTAGGGAGATGTCAGAAACGCTGTCATTTGTAGGGTGTTAACCCCATCTAAATAGGTCTAATTGATGAGGTCAATACAAAAGTCTTTTGAATGATTACAAAAATAGTATCTACATTTCTTTCCTGATTAATATACTGTTGAAACAATTAATAGTTAATATATGGTAAAGATATTGTCTAAAGACCGACAATGACTTTGGATTTTTATATCATGCATTCTTTGTGTAGTTGCAAGATTACTTGGAAAATAAGTACGTATTATTATATACGTATTAGTAACGGTTACACACTATATGTATATACTGTACATGATTTGAAATCTTTTTAGCAAGTTGTATCAAGAAATGCATAAAAAGGACATTTTCATCAACAGCAATTGGATAACACATGTCCAAATGTCTTCCTTCCGAGAGACTCAACACTTGCATAGCTTGGGTACAGTCCGTAAACGACATGAAGTGAGTATGAGCTTGATTAAATTAATTTACAGCACTTCCCAGGGTGACGGACTATATTTATTCTTATTTAAAGTACTAGAGTAAGACCCTATAGCATGTTCCAAAAAACACTCAGCAATCACATACTGTATAAGCTTTCTATATGAGGGTGAACTGAAAGTGACTGAAGTGAAAAGAATTTGTTTATAGATATTTGTAATTACTGTAAATATCATCAGGGCTAACTGAGATATTGTGATTCAAATGTGGATTATGAAAATAGGAGTGATTTCTCCCTTTACGAACACCACCATGTCCTTGGGAGAGATTTGTGAATTGTAACGGTTAATTCCTAATTTAGGTTTATGGCATGTTTTAAAACCTCACCATTGTGAATCATTTTGAAGCATCAATTAAGAATTCAAATGGACAATTAACTCTGTAAATTCTGTTTAGCCAAGCAGAGGAGCTGCCAGCTTTGTATAACTGAATAGACAAACATGCCTTTCCTGTATCCAAGACAACATTCGCTTTCTGTTCCTCTAAACTGGTCTATAACAGCCGTTTATGACAGCGGGACATTAAAAACTCTCAGCGTTAATACTTAAATATTCAGCCAAACCTTTCTGCCAAATGGCTTGTCCCCTTCAACCACCCATCTCTCTCTGGCTATCTATTGTCTTTATTTTTGCCTTTTTCTCTCATTGACTCTGTTGGTTTCATCTCCCTTTCTCTTTCAATCTATTTTCTGGATCTCCTCACTGTTTTACCACCTTTCCTCTCTCTTTTTCTCTGTTGTCATTTGTGATGTTCTTTTTTCATTCTCTCTGCCCCTGCTTCTCTGGAAATTATCTGCGGATGAAAATCATTAGCAGATTATTATCAATTCAGAACGTTATCATTTGGGCAGCAGCTGAAGGAAGAGGTTTTTTTTCACACACACACAGTCTGTCCAGCTAGCTAGAGCCAAACGTCTCCCCCTGAGATCTTGTAGCAGTGTCTTATGAACTCTACTAACCTTGCCAAAGCAGATTTGTTCATTTAGTCTCTCAGAGACAAATTTGGAATTGTTTTCATACAGTGTTTGCCACTAAACTTAACTAACCCTGCCGGAGGGCTTTGCCATTATAATGTATTCGCCTGGAGACAAGTAGAATTTACTAGACCAGAACAGCATATGGCTTGCGGGGTAGAATTATAGTCAAAGTAAAACAAAAATAAAAGCATTATCATTAAGTGGATTGGTTTATAATAAAGTAGAGTTGATAAATGTCTTAAGAATGCTAATTAAAGTGTAAATCTGAAGAGGTAGAAGCATAAAAATTGCAGTGGAACAAAGGAAAATAAAAGTATACTAGAAACAGAATAAAATACAAAATATTATCATCTTTTAAGGTTAATGAGTCCAGAAAAAATCCAATGACCACTTTATATTTGTAAGTTTCCTTTTTTTTAGTGGTTTGCAAGTGGTCCTAAGGTATGGAATAGATATGGGATCTATTAATCAGCAAGTACTGGCAATTGGCAATTCTGCGTTCAAAATATTCATCTATCCTCAATGCACACTGACACAAATGACAACCATTTCCCAACTTATAGTGAAATAATGTTAACATACAGATAACAAAACTAAATTAAGGTAATGCATTCATTTTTGTCACTGGTTGGTTTATTTAAATACATAGGCACTGAAATTAAACTATTTCAGAGAAAAATGGACTGTGTGAGAATATATTCATGTATTCAAAAGCTTTTACAGCTGTCCTATAACATTAACCTGCAAGATTCTTAAAAAACAATGTGTAAAGATTTCACAACAACAATTTGTTTCTAATTTGGAGTAACTTTTTCAGGCACGCAACCTGTCCTCCTGCTAATGTTTAAGAACCAATAAGGTACTGGAGATGACTGACAGCTGACAGAAGCCAATTAATCACAAGCTTGTTAAGAACTCCACTAATTAATCAACTAACCTATCACACTGACACCCCCATTAACATGTTGATTAACCTTTTAAACTTATAAAGTTCAATTAAACCAATTAAAAGCAAATCTCAAGGGAAGGGGTTCGGTTGTCATTCAATCAATCAAGAAGAACGCCAGAGAGAGTCAAGAGAGAGGTCGTTAAGAGGGACGAGGAAAAGAAGAGAGGATCAGGGAGGAAAGAAAGATGAGAGGAAGGAAAAAATTAAAGGAGAAGAATGAGAGGGAGGAAAGTTGTGTTGAAGAAAGAGGAAGGGGAAAGAAGGATGAGGTTTAACTATCTAAAAGGTACTTTTTTACAATTTACTTTAGGCTGCCTGCATGTCCACATTAAGAATACTGGTTTGATGTTAAAATTCAAATCTGCAAGTGGATGTTTTTTTTTTTTGGCATGGTGACATAGTTCACAGTGGACACTCAGAAGAGAACCACACAAACATCCTTCCACAGTGGGTATCCTTTAAAAATCAAACTATTTGCAATGGGGTCACATTCAACCTAATAAATTGGGCATACCCACAAATTAGGAAATTATGCAGAGTTAATATAAAATCATGAAGTAAATTAATTGCAGTTTCAATTACTTAATTGACCACAGTCCTGCATGTGGCACATGCGACCAAACATTTACATGTGACTAAACATTTACTGAGTCATAAAGAAACCTGTTTCTCAAATCTAAATATTTAATGAAAGTTATCTCAATAAACACTAAACGCCCTTTAGAGAGGATAACAGCTGGAATTAAATTGCTGGTTAAAGAGTTGGAACATTTATATAAACAATATTTTTACACAGATTTGGTTCTCATTAAGCTCATGCTTAATGTAAAGATACTAAGGTAAAGATACATTTAAAGTTACTTTATTGTCACATTCATTCTCTGCATTTAACCCATCCCTCAGGGGAGCAGTGGGCAGCCATTTACAGCGCCCGAGGACCAACTCCAGATCTGAGCCAGAGCCTTGATCCAGGACACTGACTAGAGAACCTAGTACATGTTTTTTGATGGTGGGGGAAACCAGAGCACCCGGAAGAAAATCACGCAAACATGGGCCACCATGTCACCTAATACTAATTTCTACCTTAATAGCAAGTTTCTGAGATGCTACAATTTCCTGTGGGGAAACCACAACTTGTCTGTCTGAAGAAATATGAATATCAATTCAAAGATATTCAGAAAGGTTTCTCAGTGATGACAGTGAGAGCTGGCAAAAGCCCTACAAAGATGAGCAAATGACCATTACTTTAAAAAAGCATAATGAGTGTTAAATAGTATGTATGAAAAACACACCATTTTGTGTGTGTGTGTAAGAAATAGTGACAATAAGTGTTAAATAAATATTGGAATTCAAAAGAGAAGAATGCAATAAGAGGATTGTATTGCATTGCATTACTGTGTCTTTATAAAACATGGCATGTAAACACTAACATAATGTGTCTATATTACATGAGAGGTGGCAGGTTGGATGGGTGCACACCGTATTTTTCTTGCCCGAGTATGCTTGGTATTTTGTGAGTTGCTGTGAAATTGCATGTGCTGTAAAGCAAGCTGCGAGGCACAGTAGGGAGTGTGTCAGTAATAATCAAGTGGCACAGTGCAATGTTGGTGTCAAGCATGAGCATGATTTACACTTGTGCTGCCTGCCTTCTCAGACCAGGTAAATGACACGTGGAGGACGGAACACTGTACTGTTTCCATGACTTTAGTTTAAGCTAGTTTAACTTCACAACAATAAACACACATACCCAGTATGTTAACTAAAGTGGATTAGAGGAGCCAATTTGTTGACCATGATTTATGCCAGCCCATAAAACACCTACTGATAATGTATGTCAACCACACTCTGTTTCCAACTGTACTGTACTACAAGTAAAAAAATAAACCCTTTCTGTTCCAGCATGCCTGTGCTGTTGCTCCACACACATTCAGTTCTCATCACTGTTGGTAAACTGGACATGTTTTCCACTAGTTAGGGTTCATGTCAAAGAAATCTAACTGTACGTCTATGAGCAGTTACTCAAGAGAGAAAAAAATTGAAAACTAGACAGAGGGAAGATGCCGAAAGATGGATACAGTTAGAGAAACTGTAGTAGAAAAGAGAAGGGATATTGGAGTTAACAAGCGTAATTAAAGGGAGTTAGAGGCAAGTTGATGGGGGGAAAGTGAAGGTTGAAAAGGAAAAAAGGCAGCAGAGATAAACAGAAAAACTAAAAGGCAAAAAAGAAAAGAAAATGGAAAAGTATCTAAAACAGAACTTTGAAAAGAGCTGTCATTAACACACAAATACATCTGGGGATACTGTCATACATTAGCACTATTTATGCATTTGTGCAAGTGTGTATCTAGTTGCTTGTCTTGCTGCATGTAATGATCTTACCTTGATAATGTGCGCTGAAACCACGGTAACGGTGGTTGCTATCAGTCATAAAATGCAGTCGGAGCCAGTTCTTGTTGCTAACAATGGGAGAGGGGACATTACTGCCCGACAACCTGAAAGAAAGATAGAAATACAATTTTACACACACACGGGCATGCTTGCACACACTTGCACACACTTACAGTACAAAAACCTAGCCCTTACCCTTTTTCACGATGCCCTGGTGACATGGGTCACCAGATCTTTTTTTCCCCTCCATGTCACCTCCAGGGCTTTGTATTTTTTTCAAGCAATTCTACAATAAAAGTAGAGACCATGCACACACACAGCAAGAAGCGAGAACAAAGCCTAATGTGTCTGAGTTGACACAGACATACAGTGTCAGGATTTCACTGCCCAACACAACCAGTCTGTTTCTGCAACTCCACTGGGAGTAACTGGGGATGATATGCTGCATGCTAAAGGGTGCCTCAACTGCTCTCAGTGAAGTAGGAAATTGGTATTTCTTATTCATTGTTCTTGCAAAGATTGACAGATCTTGCCAGCTAGTTAGAGTTAAGGATTTGACCCAGCAACTTTGATCCCAAGCTCAATTGTCATGGTATTTCTTGTAGGAAGTTGTTGTATTGGACAACATTATAGTGATTCTTATTTATTCTAAATATTTTCTATTGCTATAAACCTATATTGTATCTTATAGCCTGGTATATGCAAATAGTATCAAACAACTACAGGACTGTCAGACTGCAATCTTATGCAAGCTTATGAACTAAGGCTTTGATGGTGCACAGCACTAGTAGTAGATAGGTCCCAATTTACAATTATTGTATCAAGTAGGGAGGATAAGATCCCTTAATTGGCTGAGGAGATGAACAAGGCTCTTGTGGTTTGCAAAGTGAGAGGGTTAGGTCATTGTTGGCAGCCTTAGAGGAAGTGACTGCTATCCAGTTAGAGAATAAAACATCCTTGCTCCTGTACAACTTCAAATATATGCAGCTGAAATACAATCTCTGTTGGCAATAATCCCCCTTTATACATCAGTCATTTGATGTATGGTACTTTCATCTTGTAGCGTCAGCCAACAGGTGCTGTTTCTAATCTCCCATTACATTTTCATAAATTTTTTTGTAATATCACTGTTGTTACATTTGAGACACAGGTATGATAATAAAGTGCACTGCCCTCTCATGTTTACTTGTCTCCTTCTATAAACCCCTGCTGTTAACCTTTGCAGTCCATTAACATCCGCGCACACACACAAATGCATGCTCACACACATGGATAGTGAACACACTACTATCCAACACCTGTACCCTCTAATAACAGCAGTATAAAGTGGAGTGCAAGAATGCTGAGCAGGTGTTTCAGAAGGTGTGTGTGTGTGTGTATGTGCATGTATGAGTGAGTGAGTGAGTGATACACAGGGAGGGTCATCTTGTGCCCTAGATCAGTTGGATTCTCTGATGTCTGCTATTAGTCACGCACACATATGTATATATATATTTGTATATATATATATATATATGTATAATGCAATTGTGAAACTGTGAATGTAGGTGACCAACATAAATAGAGTAGGAACCTATATTCTATAATTGATTTCCAGTACCACTGTAATAACATCATACATGCTTACTTTTGCTAGGATTGGGCCATTACAATTACTTAATAAATTAATTTAGTCAGCAGCATGAATAGCTAAGACAAAACCATATACTTTACATGAAGAGAGACAGCAGAGGCTTTTCACATCTGTTTTTGTTTTTCTGTTTTGTTGCTGTTGTAGACATGCAAGTATAGACCAAGACATTTCTGGGTACATCTGGTCAACCAGACTACCACCTTATAGATCATATTCAGAAAGACTACTGAAATTGCATTAAAATTGAATGGCAAATCAATACTGTATTAGTCTAAGTAGTAAAGTAAATGAGATGGAAAAGGTTCAGATAATAAAGCTGTCGGACAATGATCACTGACATTGGAGTAGATTTATTGACATACATGAAATTAAAGAAAAACAATAGAAAAAATGAATATATCCAGAACATTATCATGTATTATTGCTTGCATGGACAATATTGCACTAAGAGATATTTTTTTTTATTACTACTGAAATAACTGACTAAGGGTCACTAGTGGCCAAAAACAAGATTCTACTGATACGTGACCCCAAAGGATGGATTAACATTTAAAGTAAAGTATGCAGTGTTGGACAAGAGAAGAAATAAAGCTAATTTATTTATTTTTAAATATCAATTGCTGTACTTTACTGTACTTTAGTGATAATGTATTAAATACTTATGCATGTAACTGTAAAAGCTAGCTAGAATGATACATACTGATCATTTTAATAAGAGGCATAGAAACAAGAATAGTATAGACTCTCAAGGGATCCACAAGTACCCAAAATAGATTAACCTTTTCCAGAAAAAGAACTCTGAACACTAACCTCGGCTCCAACCAAATACTCTAGCAGAGGCAGGTTATGTCAATCGCTCGGATAACAATGGGCACAGTGTACCAGTTCGTCAGAGAATGTGCATGGTGTCCAAAGCAAACAGGTGTCACTTTAGACAAAACATCTTCTGTTACCTTCTTTCTCCTCTACAAAGTCTGACATAGCCCCTTGCTTTCTTTCCTTTCCTTTCCTCTCTCCTATCCCCTTCCATTATCCCCCGTTCCTTCCTCAGCTCCTCTCTGTGTCTCTTCATATGTGCACTCTCTCTAGTATGTACTGTACACTTATTCATGTTTAGAACTCTCAATTCACTTCCTGCTTTAACATCATTATCCAGAGTGCATCATTAAGGGCAGAGTGTGTGCATATTCAATCTGTTCCAATATTAAAACACAAATTAAATCATAAATCTATACCAAGAGCCTGTGTGTGTGACGTTAAAATATTAAACTGCATGCTCAAGAAGCACTTAACAACTCCAAGCTGCATGAAAAAGGTAAACATCTCTCTTCTCCAGCAGTGGCTGGAAGGTTAGAGAACCTGAAGCTGGCAACTTGAAAAATTACCAATCATGATCCCCACAGTAGTTAAGAACAGCCCACACATTAATGTACATATTGGATGATGATACGGGAAACAAAAAACTGTGTACTAAAAACTACTTAGATGGATAATCAAATCTTAAAATGACACTTTCAGCAGGAAACTTAATACTTCCAAAAAACATCAGCTTCTGAGGTGCTGAGAAGTTACAGTAGTTGATTTTCCCAGAGTGGACAATTTGTAATGCATTATTAAATCATTCATCTACGCTGATGGCTTCTGTCTGTGACTGGTAAGTGTTCTCCCAAGATATCTGCTATAAAAGCACTTCAGAGCTGCCCAGAGGTATTATACATTATCTTTGAATGGGCTCCAATTATTTTTTTTAATACCTTGGTCTGAGAAGGTGTCCTACTCTGTGACAGTGACAGGTGAAAAATACATTTGGTGAAACTAGGCTTACTACTAAGGGCTACTAATGCTTTAAAATGTCTGAAAGTGGAAATACGGTAAAACAGGATATTTTCTGAATATGTCATGAACCATCAGCAAAGTTTGTGAAATAGTTTGTTTACATGAAATCACAGACACATTACTCAAGAAACATAATGAAATACTAAAGAAGTTTGAACAAGAGTTCTTAATTGTCACCTGGGTTTACTTAACTGTTGGACTTGACTATACAGACAGAATTACATTTAACAAAACAAAATGACGGCTATAAGTGTTGGAAAAAAAAAATTACACATTACAAGGCTTACTTATTTACTTTCTTACAAATATTGTTCTCTGGAAATCATATTACTAGGCAAAAATAGTGAAAATGTATGAAAGTCTCCTGTGTTCCATGTTTACAACAAGTACAACAAATTAAATAGAAAAAATAGGTACTGCCATGGAGAGTGAGAGTGTGTGTGTGTGTGTGTGTGTGTGTGTGTGTGAGAGTGTGTGTGTGTGTGTGTGTGTGTGTGTGTGTGTGTGTGTGTGTGTGTGTGTGTGTGTGTGTGTGTGTGTGTGCGTGAGTGAGTGCATGGAGAGTTGCCAGAGGGAGCAAGAGAACATAATTGATTAAATACACTAGACCAAAAGAGCATCTCTTCTCTCTCCATCTTTCTGTCTACCATCTTCCCATCCATCCTCTGTGCCTCTCTTCCTCCACGGAAATACAAACCAGCTTTTCTATTGGCAGTATGGGAATGAGAGAGAGGGAGATAGAGGAAATAAAGAAGCATGGGGTGGCAAAGATCGATGGAGGTAGGGTGAGACATGGAGAGATCAAGAGAAGCAGCGATGGGGGGAGGGGGGGGGGACACAGAGGCTGACAGAGACATTACACATTGGTACATTGGTTCGTTTGTTAACTTGTTAATTATTAATTTTAGCATTTAAGCAGATTGTATTCACAAAACACAAGTGCAGTATTACTAGAGAGTGGATTTTAGTATGGATAATTTACGACTAAAACATCAACAGCATTTAGAATAAAAAGGTCATTTTTTGCAACGTTGAACACGACTGGAACATTATTTCATAATCAAACAAAGGACTGTACACCTTCTCAGGGCTTTGTTTTTGAAATTGTAGCAGTTCACTAGGTTACTGTGATTGTACATGTTGGATTTCCAACACAGGGTTTAGTTTATACATAATAAGGTCAGGTTTATTTTTATTAAAGGATTATTAGGAACACCTGTTCAATTTCTCATTGATGCAATTATCTAATCAACCAATCACATGGCAGTTGCTTCAATGCATTTAGAGGTGTGGTCCTGGTCAAGACAATCTCCTGAACTCCAAAATGAATGTCAGAATGGGAAAGAAAGGTGATTTAAGCAATTTTGAGCGTGGCATGGTTGTTGGTGCCAGACAGGCCGCTCTGAGTATTTCACAATCTGCTCAGTTACTGGGATTTTCATGCACAACCATTTCTAGGGCTTACAAAGAATGGTGTGAAAAGGGAAAAACATCCAGTATGCGGCAGTCCTGTGGGAGAAAATGCCTTGTTGATGCTAGAGGTCAGAGGAGAATGGTCCGACTGATTCAAGCTGATAGAAGAGCAACTTTGACTGAAATAACCACTCGTTACAACCAAGGTATGCAGCAAAGCATTTGTGAAGCCACAACACGCACAACCTTGAGGCGGATGGGCTACAACAGCAGAAGACCCAACTGGGTACCACTCATCTCCACTACAAATAGGAAAAAGAGGCTACAATTTGCAAGAGCTCACCAAAATTGGAAAGTTGAAGACTGGAAAAATGTTGCCTGGTCTGATGAGTCTCAATGTCTGTTGAGACATTCAGATGGTAGAGTCAGAATTTGGCGTAAACAAAATGAGAACATGGATCCATCATGCCTTGTTACCACTGTGCAGGCTGGTGGTGGTAGTGTAATGGTGTGGGGGAGGTTTTCTTGGCACACTTTAGGCCCCTTAGTGCCAATTGGGCATTGTTTAAATGCCACGGCCTACCTGAGCATTGTTTCTGACCATGTCCATCCCTTAATGGCCACCATGTACCCATCCTCTGATGGTTACTTCCAACAGGATAATGCACCATGTCACAAAGCTCGAATCATTGCAAACTGGTTTCTTGAACATGACAATGAGTTCACTGTACTAAAATGGCCCCCACAGTCACCAGATCTCAACCCAATAGAGCATCTTTGGGATGTGGTGGAACGGGAGCTTTGTGCCCTGGATATTCCTCCCACAAATCTCCATCAACTGCAAGATGCTATCCTATCAATATGGGCCAACATGTCTAAAGAATGCTTTCAGCACCTTGTTGAATCAATGCCACGTAGAATTAAGGCAGTTCTGAAGGCGAAAGGGGGTCAAACTGTATTAGTATGGTGTTCCTAATAATCCTAGCTCAAACACAATGGTTCAGTCTCCTGTTGTGTCAAATAAATTGCACCATCCGAATAGAGTGAATTTTATTGTGGTTTGATTAGTATAAACATATACCTTTCCGAGACCCTATTGGTTTGTAGACAATCCATCGCACCAGAACATGACACAAATCACGCCACAACCCAGCAAGGAAATAGCAGACGTATGTGGCAGGGACTCAAGAGAACTCAAGCAAAAGGTCCCAGCCAAGCACCAGCGTGGTGGCTGGTAGCCAGGAGGTTTTGAAACCAGTACTTTTATACTTTTACTTGAGTAAAAAGCTTTAGTTGATACTTCAACTCCTACAGACGTCTTTTTATACCCTAGTAGCTATACTTTTACCTGAGTAATGAATGTAAATACTTTTGACACCTCTGCCTTTTTGACAACAGAGCGACAAAATACCTGATGTTTTCTGTTTTGTAAGGAGATCCTCAACTTGGGTTGTTAATAGCATTATGCAGTCCTGCTACATAATGTATTTTAAATGAACAGTGTGAGCAGGTCAAGAGAGGACATTTTGTGTTTGCATGTTTTAATTGTTTGCGATGCCTTTATTTATTTTAAGTCTTTTGTATGGGTTTTATTGTTACTGTTGCATGCTTTTATTTTGAAGTGTTTGTTATGTATCCTGACCTTGCCCCACCCAAAGTTTTATTTTTTTTTAATTTTTATTTAACCTTTATTCATCCAGGTAAGTCAACCTATGCACACACACAGATACACATTAATTCCTGGAAAGTGCCCAGTACAACCACAGTCTGATTTGCTGTCCACTGAGCAGCTCCATTGGCGCAGCTGGGGTTAAGGGCATAACTCAAGGGAACCTCAGTGGTGGTAAGGAGGGTGGGACAAGCACTGCTCTTTCACATCCCCCACCCAGATTTTATCCTGTTGATCTGGGGATCAGCACTGATGAGATTCACCTGAAGAGGACAATTCAAAAGGAGCATGTGGCTAAACAGGGAGCAGGAGCAGGAAGACTACAGCCCTGCAGAACAGAGAGGCAGCTGAGCTAGCAAGGAGAGAAAAGACGGACATGCAGAAAGACGAGGCAGCAGTGACAGAAAACACGGACATGGAGAGCCAACAGTAGCAGTAGTTTGAAGCTGGGAAACGCCAAGAGCGCGAAACGCACAAGGCAGTAGCAGAGACGGTGGAGATGGCAACACTGCCACGACCACGTTCCCAGCCACGATCACACCGCTAGCGGTAGAAAGTGGGAGAGGGTGGAACCGGAGAAGAGGAGAGCAAGGCTTACAACAGAGGAAGCTAACAGACTCACAAACTTTTTTCCTAGCGTTGACATTCTCCCACTTGTTTTTATTGTCAGAGATTATAGCTACATGCATTTACAGTATATGTCTGCAATTGGATATTATAATTACAGTGTTTTTTCAGAGATAAGGTTAAGAGTCTCTACCTGCTGTGTAATAAATGGCTGTCCACAAACAAACAGAATCCTTACAGCTGTGGTTATGTGCATTAGAGAGCTACACTGGCCAACCTAACTTGTGTGTGTGTGGATGTGTGTGTGCTAATAAGACAGTAGGGGAATGCTACTTAATCAGGCAATCTGTCCTAATAGCCTCTCCTAATTATAGAGAAAATGGACACACACACACACACACACACACACACACACACACACACAGAGTTGGGCAGAATGTAGTCTGGGTGCAGCCATCATCAATCAGTATACAGAGAGTCCTCTCCACGATTGTGTCTGTGTGCACGCAATTGTTACACTGTGTGTATCTGAGTGTGTTGTTTATATGTGTGTATGTGTTCGTGCTTGCGTGAGCAAGCCTGCTATGTCACTCTTCATCAATCTCAAGTGGGCAGAGAGTAATCAGTGTTCACAACAGGATCCTGGTATGTCTCTCCCACCCCTCCCTTTATCTCATCTAAATTTCTCTCCTCCTCCTTGCTCGCCTCCTCATAGAGCAGCAAGGTGTTTTTAGACTGGCTTGTTCACACGGACAGCTGAAGGCTGGAATAAACCCCAGTAGGTGGCTGTGGAACATATTAGGAAAGAAATCACTCTCACATTGATCATTTATAAATTGAGCAAGTGCTGTCGACATTAACCTTTGAAACTATTCAAATGACAAAACCACTTGTTACGTACACTTCTGCGACACACTTGTGTACTTTGGGCGAGGTTCCTTAGCTCCAATTTATTTGTGCAACAACATGCAGTGATAGATATATAGTTTGCTTCCAATGTTGTGGAAAATTATTTGGGAAAGGCCCTTTGGTCTATGTTGGGTTTTCTGAGTTTGGTGTCGAAGAACATGACTGACCTGCCCCCTGACCTCAACTCCATCAAACAACTTTTGGATGAAGTGGAACGCCCTTGGCAAGCCAGGCCTCATCACCCAACATCAGTGTCAAACCGTACAAATACTGTTGTGTCTCTATGCGAGCAAATCCCTGCAGCCAGGTTCCAAAATCTTGTGAAAAGCCTGCAACTAGAAGAGTATAACAGTATGTTATTGCAGCAAATTAATGCTAATGGTTTTGGAATGAGAAGAGTAACGTTCACATATGGGTGTAATTTCCCGGTGTCCGTATATCTATTGTAAAAATAAAAGTGAGCTTAGTGATGTAAATTAATCTGTGACAGAACTACTTCACTGCTAAATAAATAAAACCTAAACTAAACAACATAGTTTACAAGCAGAAGCAGCTGAGTTGTGTTTATTACAGAGGATAGTACCCTGTGTAAAACATTTAATACCATATGTTGAGTAATTTATGCTTGTGATTGCAGAGTAAGCAGACTGAGATTACAAGTCTAGCTAACTTCTTCTACTTCTTGATGCGGTGGTAAACACCAACACTGAGAAATCTAAGAAAGACATTCAGACTTTGGCTTGTTACAGTACACCACAGAATGACAAATCGGACCCAATATCAACATTGTTACAAATACAAACATGTTTTATTGGTACTAATTATCATCAGGGAATAGTGTTTTTCTCCCTTGGCTCAACATGTAAGAAAATGCAGCCCTCCTTTAATTATTGTTTGTGTTCCTTTGACAAAAAAAGGAATAACTGGGTGATAAAGCCAGTGAAGAATAAAATTCCAAACTATGACTTATTTATATAATTTTTCCCTTTCTCCTCTACCCACAATGTTTCCCTCCTCTCTTCAATTCCCCATACTGTCTCTCTCTCCAGGGTTTACTCTCCATCACTCTCTTTGTTCGCTCCTTTCTTTTGGCTCAGTCACTTCCCAGAAGCCATGGCAATTCTGGGCTGCTTCCTGCCTCTACTCAAACCCTCTTTCCTGTGTGTGTGTGTGTGTGTGTGTGTGTGTGTGTGTGTGTGTGTGTGTGTGTGTGTGTGTGCGCGCGTGCGTGCTTGCGTGCATGCATGTGAGTGTGTAGCCTGCAGGACAGCACAGTAATCAGAGCAGAGACATAGTATGGGAGAGAAAGTGGGAGAGGGACACGGAGAGGGAGCTGGTGTTATTATTATTACATTACATTATAATTTCAGCACCCTAGCCACCACTACCAGTAGCTGACTATTCAATACACTACACTTTCCGAGCATATACACATATGAGTACGTACACAAAACACATGCAACCAAACAAAGACATAAATACGTGCATACACACCCACACATACACACAGCCTGGGTTTAGTACAGGAAATGACAATGACACCATATTTATGAGTGTAGAATTAATTTAGAGTGCCCAACTAAATACCATGCTCCAGTGGTGCTCAAACACTGGCCTAGTCCGTCGTGTTTGGCTTAGCACCACCTCAGACAGGTTAGATTGCTGTAACCAGCAGCTCATGTAGTGGTGACATTTGCTCACTGTAATTAATGTAATCTAAATGAAAACAATATTTTCTTGCCCTTACTACTGGAGAAAAACAAAAAAGCAAACTCTGCAGACTTCATTCAGTGCATATTTTAGTCTTAAAGACCTTCACCAAACAATTTAAAGTAAGGATGTAGTCAAAAGAAAAAATGTGTTTTCTGAATCTCTGAGAGCCATTGGCAAAAGTTTGGATCACAGTTAATACGAAGATCAAATGCATATAAGATAACCGATTAGCTCTGTCAAGGTGCTCAATATAAAAAATGTGCAAAAGTTGAAGCTGCCTCAAAGCACTTGAGTGGAAGTGACCTATTTTTGTTTTTTTATCCTGAGAGAATGTGTATAACGTGACTTTTTGTTTGCCTAAACACAATAATCTAATTATCATACACTAATCTAATTAAAAACCTTACTTTGCTTCTAAGAGTAATTTGATTAAGCTGTTTACATGCATAGCAGAGGAGAATTTATCTTAATATAGCCATCTTGATGCAATCTTGCATACTGTGTGTTGATTTAATTAATTGTCATGTGCTTTTATCCCTATAGGCAACTAGTAAATTCAGAAACCACCTTCATAAAATGCAAATACCTGTCTCCTTGACTGCCTGTTTAGCTGCTTTTTTGCAGTTTTTCCAGATTTATGCCAGCTATAAATTGACACTCTCTGCTGGCACAGCTTAAAAGAACTCAGATGGACAGGCTTAGTTAAGGTATTGTGTTCACATCTCTGAACAATCTTCATATAATGCTACTAATTTCACACATTTTAAACCTACAGTGAACACGCTATATGATCTAAATTTAAAAACGGATGGATTACATTGTTTATGCATGGCTTTAATCTAACTACAGTGTTCTCACGATCACCTTTAGCTTCATGTACAGAGACTGTCAGATAAAGTTTGTTTGTGGTTGTCTGTCCCGTCTGTCCTTCTCTGCCTTTCTCAATCCCTCTCACAGTGTCTCTGTCTTTTTCTTTCTACAAACTCTTTCCTCACTCATGAGTTCCCCTGATGGCTTTCTCTTCCTGTGTCTCCCCATCCATTCCTTTTATGCTTCTTTCCACCTCTCTTCTCCTGTCAACTCTCATCTCCACCCCCCTTGTCCCTAATTCTGCACCTCTGCATTCGTCTCCTCCCTACCTCACCTTCTTACCTCTCATCTCCACTTCGTTTCTCCTGGCTCCCCTTGTCACCCCAATTGTCCTTTCTGCTCCTCTGTTCTACCCATTCCTCTCTTGTCTCCTATCTCTTGGCCTCCTTTGTCTTCTTCTATATGACCTGAAACTGCCTCCCTAAAACACCATGACACCTCTCTCGCTGTCCTCTCATTTTGCCTCCCCTCTCTCCTCTCCTCTATGTTGGCTCCTACAAATAAGAACGTGGCTTCCCAAAAGATTTTAGTGATTTGTTTCAAAGGCTATCAAAGGTGTGGGTTAATATTGGGGTGAATTTGCTTAGACATAGGTAGACAATAGACTTGTTGAACAAAATTTTGCCTTGTGCAACCAGAAATTGGATTTATGAACTGATGTCCCCAAAGAAACAGTATGAAGGTCACGAGTATAACCTATAAGCCCCAATGTTGTAAATAGTTCCCCGGAAAATAGTCATCATGAACTTGTTTACAAGCTCTCTATGAGAGTGGTTAGGCCTGACTGTGTCTGCTAATGGATTCTCTAGAGTCCTCCCTGACTCTGAAATAAGTGGTTGATGTGATTTGCAGCATAACACCAAGAAAAGAACAAAAAACTTTTTTTCTTGGTGTTATCTACTGTGATGAAAACAGCTACTTATTCTGATGAAGTGATAAGTGCAGTGGATATATAGCCAAATCAACTCAACTCAATAAACCTGAATAATAAACCTGTGTTTGTAGTTTTATTATTTTACTTCTTTGTAGTGTCTTTGTAACCTATAAACATGCCATACCAGAATGTTGCGCAGGTTCTCTTAAAGAGTAACATAACACCAGGCTGGAAAGCAGCATTTTACTGCACTCTCTGTTACTACCTTTTTGGTAGGTTTGCAGGCTTGCCATTCATAGCTAAATACTGGCCCTTTAAGGATAACATGCCCTAGGTACAAGCAAGTCTCATTGTTGTTAAAAACTCTAATGCTTCATCATCAAGTCTGTGTTCAAAATTAACCACTTATTCATAACTCCATACTCACTATATGGGGAGTTCTATGTAGAGAACTATATAGTCAGTATGAGCACATAGTATGGACACAGCCATAGTTTTAGCCTTGATATAGCATTTACTAATCTAAAAGTCTTGAGAGTGTGACATATGCATATACAAAAACTTGTAATGGTTACATGAGGTTTAATACATCATGAGCAGTGATGAAACTGTTTAAGATGCACTGATTTGTACACCAATTCAGTTCATTGTGGAAGTTCTGCTTACATTCATTCTTTCTCATCAAAAAGCTTTGTGCATTCTTGAGGCCTAACAATATCATGATAAGAGACTAGATATCGTCTTAGATTTTGAATATCATAATATTGTAAGTGTTGCCTTTTCTTGGTTTTACAGGCTGATACGGTGATGTATTTTCTGAACTTACAAGTCTGTTCTAGCTGACAGCAACACAAGACCTATTTGAATCACTATACACAATTGGGAATTGGACATTGATTCAGAGGTCTGGAACCAAATTAGCCTGCCTAACAGTTTGTGTGTATTTATAAGCTTGTGTTTCCCTCTATCTTTAGATACATATTTGAAATAATCTGATATGTGTGTGTTGTGTGTGTATGTGAGAAACAGAAAAGGTGTGTGTTTGTGTTCAAGGTCACTGCTCCATTTCCTATTCGGGATGGTGCTGCTATCCCAGCATTCTCTCTGCCAGCAGCATTGATTAGCACTCGGCAAGCATAACATCACACACACAAAACCATACCCACACTATTAAACTCTCTTTGTCTCTTTCCCACAGCTAAAATTAAATTAAAATTAAGAAATTATTCTGCTTTGAGTAGAGCTAGAACATGCTTCACTGTTAACATGTCTAATGTCACACACAAACATGTGATGAAAGAACAGACACAGGCAGAAGAGAAGAAGCTGAGCAAAGCAAAATACCAAACCAATTTAAACACTGCAGAGAGATGAGTTAATTCTGATTGATGACATTGGAGAAATTGGGTTTGTATCCCTGGGACTAAGCCGGGTTTGTTTCAATTGTACTTAGCTGTTTCTCTCTATTAAATTAAACAATGTCTGTAGGAAGGCCATGCCTATAAATCACGTAGAAAATTAACTTTTTTTGGTTGTGATTTTGGTAAAACAAAATAACAAAAACAAACAAAGAGTGTGCCATGCCATGTCTGGAACATGTTTGTTTGTGTGTGTGTGTGTGTGTGTGTGGGTGGATTAACAAACATCAAAACCATACAGGTGCAACAAAAATGTGCTTTTTAGTAAAGGAGGGTCATCCATGCAGGCCTGAGAAGGACATGCAGTTGACTTAGCTGTTCTCATGTGCACATCTGAATTAAATAATTAATCTAGCTGTTTAATGTATGTAAGCATCTGTGTCATACTGTGGCATCTGGGCAGAATTGGCTGTCTGCTAAACCTACTCGTCTACTGTGACTCCAGACATTTGGCGACATGGCTTCTAGCTCAAACCTGACAAAATTAAATTTCAGTGGCTCTAAAAAACAAATCCTCGACAAGCAGAAGATTGGTGAATGATGTGATGTTGAGTAGCTCCATTACCATGGAGTTAGTGATGGATTGTCAAGTACGTACAGCTAAGAGCACTTAACAGTGTGGTATATTCTTAATTCATGTAGAGAAAGATTTGCAAGATGGGTGGAGAAACACAGAGAGATAGACAGACAGACAGTCAGACAGAAAGAAAGGCAGAGACACAGGTGAGAGAAAAAAACAGTAAGTGAAAGACAGAGAGGGAGGGCAATCATTCTATTTAAGATGCTCTACTTGGTTTCAAGGGCAACTGATTTTGAAACAACAAAATATAAAACTTGTGTGTGCATGTGTATTAGTGTGTGTAGTGTTAGGCTAGGATTACAGGCACTTAGCTCGCAGCAATATACTACTCTCATAGGCCCAAGCACACCTCTCTGCATATTGATTCGACAAAAGTGTGTGAGATGCTGAGTCTCTGTGAGCCATGTTTGTGAATGTGCGTCTTTAAGGAGTAACAGTCTGTGTGTGTCGGTTTGTGTGTGTGAAAATGGATGTAGGCTATGTCTGTGTGCATGTTGATGTGTGTGAGAATGCTGTTGTCAGCCCTCAGCAACTGATAAACACATAACAAATTGGTCCACACACACATATTAGCAAATCAACCATTAGCATTCATTTGCTAATTGCCATTGAAAATTAGCATTTTAGCTATTAGCTTCTGTCACAAATTGCCAATGGAAATTAGTATATTAGCACTAAAAGTTGTGAGGCAATTGCTAAGGGTATAGGCAGAATGGCCTAGTTTTCAGAAAGACTATTCTGCAACAAAAGGGCCATTTGATTCAATCCTGCTGCATCCAGTTAACCAGCCATTTAAGGTGAACAAGACCAAATGTTTTGTTAGAACACTGTCTGGTAAAAAACAAAACATGCATAAGGCCATCTTTCGTTCATTTTTAGCCAGATTAGATTTAAGTAAATACTTGATATTACCAACAATGTTAATTGATTCTTAGATACTCAACTATTCTGTGTCCTGTGATTTAAGATAATCTGGGTAATAATAAAGATAATCTTAATTTATTGTGCACAATAAATAAAGATCTCATTTGCACACTTTAACATAGACTATAGAGATATTTGTAAAATTGTTATGAGTCTTAGGACTTCTCAGGGATATGATTAACCAAGTCATCCTCCAATGCATCCCTACATTGGCAGGTAATCTTCTGAATTTTTCTCTATTGTCCATTTCTTTCTATTTTGGAATTTGGAACTATGTATCATTAAAAAACACATGAATGCACTACACCCAATAAAATCCAATTAAAGACAAAGAGCAAATTAGCTTATACAAGCATACAGTAATTGTTTTATAATACAACCAATTATCAATTACAATAATGATGATCCTCAAGATTAAAAGGGACGGAAGACAGAGGCAGAAATAGATTTTAACTGGGAACTTTACAGTATATCAATGCATACTGTAGAAATCAGGGAAACATTTCACACAAATTTCTACATTACAATTCTACTGGCATGGTTTTCCAGTCAGTCTGGAGCAAGTGTGAGGGAAAATAAGCCAATGAAAGGGATGGACTCTGATGCGACACAGAAAAAAAAGAAATAACATGGCAACATAAAATGCTAATATTTTTGAGACTAGGAATGCGTCCCAGGGCCAAAAAACAGAGTGGAAAGACGGGAGGGAGGGAGACAAAACAACACATGCAGTGGGACTCGAAAGTTTGGGCACCCCAGGTAAAAAATTTGTATTAATATGCATAAAGAAGCTAAGATGGAAAAATCTCCAAAAAGCATCAAATGACAGATTAGACATTTGTATAATATGTCACAAAAAGTTAGATAGTATTTCCATCATTTACACTTTCAAAATAACAGAAAACAAAAAATGGCATCTGCAAAGTTTGGTTACCCTGCAGAGTTAATACCTTGTACTACCCCCTTTGGCAAGTATGACAGCTTCGAAACGCTTCTTGTAGCCAGCCAAGAGTCTTTCAATTCTTGTTTGAGGTATTTTCGCCCATTCGTCCTTACAAAAAGTCTTCCAGTTCTTTGAGATTTCTGGGCTCTCTTTTAATGTCTATCTATAGATTTTCAATTATGTTGAGGTCAGGAGATTGTGAAGGCCATGGCAAAACCTTCAGTTTGTGCCTCTTGATTTCCACCGTGGATTTTGAGGTGTGTTTAGGATCATTATCCATTTGTAGAAGCCACCCTCTCGTTAACTTCAGCTTTTTCACAGATGGCATCAAGTTAGCGTCCAAAATTTGCTGAAATTTTATTGAATCCATTTTTCCTTCTACTTGTGAAATGTTCCCTGCTACTGGCTGCAATATAACCCCAAAAGCATGATTGATCCACCCACATGCTTAACAGTTGGACAGATGTTCTTTTCATTAAATTCTGTGCCCTTTCTTCTCCAAATGTTCCTTTGCTCATTCTTGCCAAGTTCTATTCTAACCTCATCGGTCCACAGAACTTGTTTCCAAAAGGGAACAGGCTTGTCTATATGTTCATTTGCAAACTTCAAACGCTGATTTTTGTGGTGAGGACGTAGAAGAGGTTTTCTTCTGGTGACTCTTCCATGAAGACCATATTTGTACAAGCATCTCTTTATAGTGGAATGTTGTACCAAAACTCCAGTGTCTGCCAGGTCCTCCTGGATGGATCGTGCAGTCAAATGTGGGTTTTGACTTGCTTTTCTCACAATCCTGCGAACTGTTCTGTCTGATATTTTTCTTGGTCCTCCAGATCTTAATTTAACTTCCACTGTTCCTGATGAGTGCAATTTCTTAATTACATTCCAAACAGAGGATATTGGCATCTGAAAACGCTTTGCTATCTTCTTCTAGCCTTCTCCTGCTTTGTTAGCGTCAACTATTTTCTAGACAACTGCTTAGAAGAACCCATGGTTCTGATTGTTGGGGCAAGGTCAGATGAGTCTGGACATTTAAAAGCTTAAGCTTGAGCTTGACATCACCTGGTCTTTCCAGACGATGATTGAGAACAATCCATGACACTGTCAGCTCTCAGCTTTCCAAAGGAGGTGGGGGGCATGCTATAAACTCTGCACGGTGCCCAAACTTTTACCCAAACAGTTACCAGCCCCATTAAATTGCTAGGAAACCTAAGAAATGATTGTCATTGGCTTTAATCATTGCAGAACAAGTTCCAAAGACAGCAACAGGTGATTTTATTGTCTCTTTTTTTGTAAACAGATCCTGGGTAATATTTCCAATGTGCACATGCTCCAATAGCACATGCACATTTTTTTTTTTTTTACCTGTAGTACTTCGAGATCTTTTGATGAAAAAGTGCATTATAAATAATATGTATTATTATTATTATTAATAATAATAGGCCTTGGGAACACATTATTTCCTAGGAAAAGACGACTGAAAACCTATTACTGCCAGTTTAAACAGTAACAGCTGGGCCTGATTCCCAGTTTGCTATGTGCTAACAATGCTAAAGGCATTCACATTGGTGCAGGCCTGTATTTAAGATCACCTCCACAGAATCTCCCTTTTCCATACCTCTTACATTAAAGATTGCATTGGGCTTCACATTCCTCTCTCAAAATAGTAACTTCTGTGGTTTAGATTTTTGTTATTGCTTTAATTGCTGATATACTGTATATTGCATAGTTGGACTTTAAAGTATTTAGTATGCTACCTGCTCAACTGTTTAAATGTCATTTCAATGTGTTTCTTTCTTCCATTATCATTATTATTCTGTTGAGAGAGATAAATGCAGGTTGTTTATAGAGAATGGGAGATAGAAACAGTATTGTTTACAGAGTGACTTTTGTCAATATCAAGCTTCAGGAGTTTCCATGGGACAAAGAGGACATACAACTGGGCCACAGAAAGAGAATAGATGCCACTCATTACATAGCACACCATCACATCAAATCAATACACATGCACACATAATTAATGCACGTACTTGCATGCAAACAAGCATAAAATATTTAGCATAAGACAATGACACATGTAAAAAGGATGTATCATAGACTTTTTCTAATGGGAAAACAAGCTAAAAATAGGCAATAGACTCTTTCCTCATTGCTATCAGACAAGTATGCCTTTTCAGTTTTTTGTCTGATGTTGTGTGATGTTGAGCGTCTAAACGAGATATCTCACAGAGACCCCACTCTGCATGGACAACTGTTTAAATCATACAAATATCCGCTGTGTATGTGTTTTGGAACATTATTAACTGCAACTATCGATTGATTAAGGCTCCCAGTCAGTCTGTGAGCTTGGTCGATACTGTTTTTTGCTTCCGGATACCGATCCTGATACCTGAACTTGCATATCGGCTGATACCGAGTACTGCTCCTTTACCAGTGTGTCATATATTTTATTATGTTTTAACAGCTGTATACTACTATTCCTGTATGGATGTGATGTGAATTCTATATTTGTTGTCGGTCTGGCTCAGGTTAAACTCTCAAACAATGAATGCCGAGAATTTTTTTTATTATCCAGTTTGACAGTCAGTTATAACTGAAAAAGAACATAAATAAACTACTTTAATGTAGATTTTCTTTAGGGCTTAATTACGGTATTGGATCATTCCAAAAGCGATTCAATACCTTCCCGATCCCAGCGTTTTAGGCAGTATCAGAGGTGATACCGATACTGGTATGGGTACATACCAGCGGTATGTATGATGATCGGTACATTGCTCACTATGCTGGGCGGGAATAAAATCAATATGCACTACTGTTTGAGCACTGCTTGCATAGACATGTACAGAATTTGTGGCTGAGATGAAAAAGAGTCATTGTACCGCGGGTAAAGGAGCAAAAATTAGGGTGTCCACCTGGGTGTCATGTTTCCATCACTTTTCGTCCGGGCTAGAGCTGAAAAATACCCGTGACTACTGCAGAGTAATTGGTCCCGGGAATAAATGTTGATTATAACCTTCCCACAAAAGCCAGATGTTTGTGGGTGTTAGTGTTTTTGTGCTGTGGTCATGGGGCTTCAGTGGTTGGTCGCCAATCTTTACATTGAACAAACTACAATTTTTTTAAATTTTATTTTCTAATCAATACCATCTTCTTCTAGCGATGGAAATAGGAAAACAGGTGATGATACATGCTTTCTGATATGGAAGTATCCAACTGAAAGAAGGCAAACTGAGCCATGAGGAATGCACCTGGATAGGAAAAAAAAAGAATTAGGTATTAGACTTTGGCATGCAAACAATGCCAAATTAGTACTACAGAGTCTAATTCACATGATAAACTCACAGGTAGGGTTAGGTACCTTGCATCTGAACCAATTAAAGTACCGATACCAGTACCAAAGATATTTGGTTCGTTACCCAATGGTACTTTTTCGGTACTTTCCTTCTGTAATTACATTTTATTTCAATTGTAAAAATAATTCCAAACCTATTTATCCTACTTACTCAAGATTATGTTATTTATTTAGAATA